>JACJUY010001795.1:108044-129515 GCA_014220935.1 Platorchestia sp. MABIK
AATCAGAGTCACTTGATCCACTTCATTGAGAAAATGTGTAGCTAGGCTATTTCATTTTTCCCCGAGATCGTTTAATGCATATTTGATACGTAAGAATAAAAGACGTTAAATGTTGACCTCATAGTCATAAATGTACAACTTTTAAATCCTTATTTTATTTTTTATCTTAATCCCTGATATCACAAGTTCCTAAGCTTGTATTTCAATGTATGTGCGCACTAATAAAAGTGTTTTCAACAATGCATCGTCACTGGTATTACACTTTTTTAATTTACATTTATACAATTAATGAAACCTCGATTACCGCATCAAGGCAAAAGCCATTTTTTATTGTTTTCTCATAATAGTTATCTTAATAAAATGGCTCAATTTATGAACCTTCCATCATAAAACAACTTGATAACTTTCAGATCAAACTGAGTGAGAAGAAATTTTGAAACTTTTTTCTATTTTGTGTCCTCCAATCCTAAAATTACATCCCGCTTTACAGGAATATTTCCCATAAACTGAGGCAAATTTCTGATTATGGGAGAAATTTATTTTTAAAGAATCTTTATACTCTATATACATATGTAACATTACTTGAAATTTTCAGAGAATTATTCCACTTCATAATTTTTTACTACCTTGAGGCAAATTTTACTACTTTTTACTACTTTTTTTACTACTTTCCAAATTTTACTACTTTTTACTACCTAGTAGACACCCTGTGTAACCAATAATTTCTAGCAACACAAGGTTTGAGATCATCAAACATGAAGTGGATGTAACCAATAATTTCTAGCAACATAAGGTTTGATATTATCAAACATGAGGTGAATTGAGAGGTTACTAAACTCACCTGAGTGGGCAAGCCATACTCGAGATCCAGCAGACATGTCTGGCAAACATTCTTGAGCTTTGAGCAGGTCTGACACACTTCAGTTTTCTTGAACCTCATGCGAGCGCCCGGACACCATCTGAACACTGTGAAGGGCCGCGTGCAGATCTTGCACTCCTTGCCATACCGGTCTCGGGTCATGCGGATGTAAGGATTGTCCCCCAGGCATGTTTGGCACAGAATGGGGAAATCCTGAAAAGCAAATAAACATTAATATTTTATCACAGTATTGGTTAGGTAATAAATACCAAACTGGAACAATAATTGTTAATGTTTAAAGACATGAAAAATATTTTCTGGGTAATATTTACTACACTGGAACACTGTTGCCACCACAGTGTGAGCAGGCTTTATTAGGAGGAAAACAGGCTCTGTTAAATATATCCTTCAGCCAACAAACTTCTACAATTTTGATGATACACTGCGAGTAACAGAAAGGAATGATGGACAAAGTAATTTACGTAGTTGACACAACAAGCAAATAATATAAAAACCAGTACAATATGATAACCAAAGTAACATGACAACAGCATACATGAGAGCATAATTAGTATGGCAACTGGACACAATATAGCATAACTGGCAAAGCAACAGGACACATGAGAGAGTAACTACATAAATGTACTCAGTAAAACTAGCACAACTCAACACATAGCATAACAACTAAACATTTGATTGATACTAACATTATAGCCCCACACACAATAGCCAAGCAAACACGATAGCCAAGCTTAAATGGCAACCAAGCCACCACACAACCACAAACATAACTATGCACGTTGAACTACATTGATAAATAATATTGATAAACTATTATGAAATTAATCTGGTAAACCTTTTTATTTGGTATTTTTTCCTACTTTTACCATATTTGTTTTTTTACGTTGTATTACACAGATTGTGGTTTTTATACATAAATATTTCACACACATTGCTGTTAAAAAGGATAATAGGGCAATTTATACACCCAGTGCTAGTCGTAGAGCATTTCAAGGCCTTTCCTAACTTGATATCCTGTTTTTATACAGATGACACTGCAATCAGAATCCTTAGATAATTGAATGAATAAATATTCAATTGACAGAAATTACAAAGAATTAAAATCAGTCTTAGTTTAATGATAATAAAAAAATATTTAAGAAATATTTGATGTTCAAAAGTATAACATTTCAAGATTTGAGAATCAGATGTAGTCTGTAAAACTCATCTGATGTGGTTAAACTGGTTTACTCTGAAAGTTCTTATGAAAGTTCCTGCAATAATAATATTTTTTCCATACTCTACAGTGATTAAATAGACAGCTGGTAAGACTCAATATTAATCGCATTTTGAATACATTTTTCAATTACTCTTGATGCTTTACAGAAGAATTTGGGTATTTCGAAATTTTTATAAAAAGGTTTGAAAAAATTAATACAATAAAACATTGACAACATATTGGTACATATGCTAATCTCTAGGTAAATTGCTAATTTATGTACCAGAAGGCAATAGGTTGTACAGTTATACCTCACCCTACGAAAGACAACTAACGAATAATCTGAGTTACAAAACACCTTTACGTAAAATTTTTGTCTCTGAATACGACAGAAAATTCAAGTTGTAAAATGGGAAATCTCAAAAATTTAAATCTGATGGCTCAGTTTTGCAGCCACTCAAATCCGCCAAAACGTAAATGCACTTGTAATATCCTGCATTTGGTTTTCAAATTGGCACAATAAAGTAAATGGTAAATGATTTGCCAGTCTTCTTCATTTTAATGTTTTGATAAATAATTATTTTCTTTTATTTTTAACACATGTTTCATACAAAATTGCTATACTTCAAAAATTTTCAAATTGTTTAGGAGATAGTACTGGAGAGCCATGCAATGAATCAGGCCTATTAAATGTAAAATGCAACCCTACTTACAAAAAAATCACGTTCCACTTTAGGAAAAAATTAATTTTGTTAGGTAAGGCATGACTGTATCACCTTCGATTTGTTCTAGAATAGAAAAAATGGATATGATAAAGTAAGGTTTGGTAATATTTGGTGCCTTATCAACATTTTTTAAATAACAAAACATCAACAAAGCATTAGAAAAGCAAATTTATCACATCACAGTAATTATCCTGAAGCTTATCAAAATAATATTTTCCTCTAAAATCATTTATTCCCAACAGTTTTCAAAATCAAATTTGTATTTCACAAGCAAATTCACACCAAAAAATTGCATTTCATGTATCATTTCATAAGTGCACAGCTTCTGACAATATAGCATATCATGATTCATTGGTTATAATCTATTTGTTGGGCATACATCATGACTAATTATTGCCACAAACTTGTAACATGAACCAATCCCTACCTAATCCACATTTAGTTTGAAGAGTTATTACAACATTGTAAATACTGGGTGTCTGAAAAAAAATTAATTCTAACTTCAACTGACAATTATTTAAGTATTTTAAATTTTTATGTTCAAGTACTACCAAATTTTTTATATATAATTTTCTTAAATTCAATGTTCTTTTCTTTGACTTAACTCATTAGACTTGTATCTATATCAATTGACACCAATATCGAATTAAATACAGGAGTACTGAGCAATCAAAGAGTGAGTACATTTTCTTGGGACACCATTTACATTGCATAAATTCTAAAAATGCCACAAATATTAATTTATGAATGAACTTTAAATTAAAAACCTATCGAACCTCAGGAAAAAATATTTGGGCATAACCAAATTTCCTCATTGTTACATTATTTACTTACTGAATCTTCCCAGTTTTGTCGATTGTAAGTATTGGTCGACTTTGACATAGACATCTTTTATAAATGATTGTGGTAATCAACACTTCTTATCAACTTATACGATTGAAGTACCACGGTCGATTTTGTTCCAAAAATCGAACTCTTAATTAGTATTTCTTGATAACTCTCCGAACGCTCCCAACACTAACAGTTTGGAGAACGCTCTAATGGTTCAAGCCCAAAATGATCTGTTGTAAGTCAACTTGACGTGAGGGTGATAATTCCTGTGTATTGTCCCACCTGGTGGCGATGAGAGGTAAAGTGTTCGGCGTATTCTTTTATTTTAGAATATTTAACGGAAAATGAGCTTTCACAACTTGCATCTGTAAGAAAAATGTATAGTATTGAAGCTAATAAAGTGTATGATACTTCATGGATTCAGGCATTATTCGTTATAACCTGTGCACGGAAATGTTAGGATTGATTTAATAACAGTAAATTATACATTTCCCCCTAGTTTTTCAGTAATGAATCAACGCTTGAAGAGATCTAAAGTAATGTAAACCAATGGATGTACTATTAACTATAGATCACTTGTATTTAAATGCATTGCTAAAATCAGACTACCGCAACGAAGGAAAAGCATTTTTCGTGCTTGTCGCCCAATCATTTGTTTCGACAATTAACATAGGTATTACGGTAACCATTTACGAATAGCAATTAAGGATCTCTATTTTAAGGTATTTGAATGCGTCTTTCGCTTTTATTTCAATATAAGTGCCCACTAAGCACTAACGAGAGTTTTTTCAACCATTCGTCACTAGGATGATGTTTTCTCAGTTACTCATACTTAAGTGCACTGTTAAAATCAGATTACGCAACGAAAGAAATTCATTTTTGTTATGCTTTTTGGTCATTCATTTTTTGTTTCAACATTTGACAGGGGTGTTACGATACCAATGTGTAATTATCAATAAAGGATGTTAATATTAAAATATTTTAAAAACCCATGCTAGACATTTCATGTTTTAATTCAATTGTAAATAAACTGTTTTTCTTTTCTTTCTATGTTTGTTCTTCTATCAACATATGTTTACTTCTGTCAATCATCATTTGTTGTTTTTCTGTAAAAAGGTAACATTTATGTTTTATAGGAATAATCTGAAATTTTGAATTCCTGAGTCGTTCTATTCATTTACACTATTTTTGTATTGAAACTCTGCTATCGCATTACTTTTGATGTACTCTGCGAATTAAGATATTTAATATATAATGATTTAAAACTATATCACATGCATTTGATATGCGATGCATGGGCTTGGAAAATATGTTGCACAGTGATATATTAAAAGCTGTTACCAGGAAGTAATTGGTAAAAATAAATATTCTCGTGCAATTATTCTAGAAATTTATATCCCAACCATACAATGGTAAGACAAGTGTTCAAAGAACCTGTCAAGATCTTCTTTTTTAATAAAACATCTTGTCTTTAATATCTTGGACAGAAACACTGCCCAAGTGATTGTGGTGATCAGCAAATCGTTTTCTTTTCGACATCAGCGAGGGCCAAGCTATACCCTTAATTTTATTTCTTGTCTTTTCGTTGATATATAAAATATGGAAAAACATTCCTCTCATCATCAGAAAACGTATTCTCTCACTCCCAGATTTAAATATACAGCGAAATAGAAAGCGTTAGTTGGCGAAATATAAAAATAAACCATAGCTTCGAATTGAATGCTCTAACCGATTCATTCCAGTCTTAAGAGTTTTAAATATTAGTTCATGTAGGTAATCCGTATTTCTTCAGACCCTAGTGTACGTGATATATGAAAAATCATACGTAAATCGCTAAACCATTGATGTGCAAATATGTTCATACGAAATCTATATTTAGAAATCTTGTAGTTCTTTGTCCCTTCAAAGTGATATAAATATGTCACAATGCTTTCATTGTATCTCATCTATCAATGCATGAATATAATTGAGAATGACATGTAAATCAGAAACCTGAAGCGTTTTCAAGTTTCCTGAAGACTCCAACAGGAAATTAGAGACTAGTTTGATATTTTAAGTTTCCAGTCTACGGTATCCCTTTATCAAATGCATGTCCACTGGCATTCATTAAACAATCTGCGACCCGCATGGATTGAATCAGTAAGTCAGGTATCACAGCATATAAAATCACTACGCAGACTAGCTGCTTCAAACAGAAATTTATCGCTACCTCTTTGCACGTTAAATGCTTCTTAGTCACAAATTATAAATGAGTAAGTATAGATAAAAACGCAGTCTTGGGCTTGGGGGTTCGAAATCATTCGCCTCACTTATCCTCGAAAATTGTATTATGATTGCACAGACGCGCATTTCAATTTATTTAAACGTAAAGGTTTTTTTCATTTGCTATAGACGCGCTTGTTGTACAATGCTTTTTCTAGATTATGTCGGACAACTTTTTGTAGCTTAAAATGATTTATGATGGGTCTATTCGGATTTGATATTTTCAAATTAGTGAAGTATCTTGACCGCCCTCAACCTACACCCTAGCGGACAATTTTCCTGTTACGTGAAGTGAGAAAAGGAAAAAAACAAGTCATAAGAAAGATTTTTAGTTTTCAGCATTCTCATCTGGAGCACAATGTACGTAGCGTTTGTATATATTTATATGGACCCCACAGTCGAGAAAGACTAATGACACTGAGATGAATTATTTTCTATAGAGATAAATGCATCATATTCCACAAAACCATCCAAAGAAACACCACTATATCAATTTGTACCGGCATCATCTGAGTAAGTTGATTATCACACGTGATAACAACGAGTAACCTGGAACGAGTCCAAAGTTACCCTAAATCGAAGGTTTTCTCAAGAACTCTCTTTGCCCGAGTATTGGCAGGGCTGCTCTCTCACACCGTATTTCTGTCGCTCTCGCCGCGCGAGTTCTCCTCTCTTAGTGCACACCGGTCGATGGTAGTGAAAGGGTGTCAAAAGGTACGTGGTATTGCTGGCACTATTTCAAGCCGACTGCAATTCGACGCTCAGTTTAGACCTGCATAGACACGTTAAGTGGCAAGGAGTAAATGGAAGAGTCCAGTTTTCTAAAATAGCTGTTCCGATGTCTATGTAATAAGATAAACTTCAAAATACCATTTTATAAAGTGCATAATTAGATTTTAGTGTTTTAAAAAAAATTCTTAACTGCCGTGTGTAATACGAGTAGTTTAAAGCGTATGTAGAGATTTAGCGGTAAATGTAATCTACACGAAATATTTCATAATAAACTGTTTTATTCTTTTTAAAACAGTCAGAATTATTAAATGAATTGTAACGTTACGGACTATGATTTTGTGATGACAAATGTTAATCTTAAATCACAACAAATTGTGATAGTTACTTGCATTCTATAATTCCACGCCCGTAATAGTACATCTTTAAGGACTGTGTGTGTTCTGTGTATTGGTGGGGAGACTGGGTCCTGTGTATTGGTGGGGAGACTGGGTCTTGTGTATTGGTGGGGAGACTGGGTCCTGTGCATTGGTGGGGAGACTGGGTCCTGTGTATTGGTGGGGAGACTGGGTCCTGTGTATTGGTGGGGAGACTGGGTCCTGTGTATTGGTGGGGAGACTGGGTCCTGTGTATTGGTGGGGAGACTGGGTCCTGTGTATTGGTGGGGAGACTTTGTCCTGTGTAAATAAGGGAAACAGGATCGTGTATTATGTTAATAAAACCGATATCAACACCAAAACAAAAGCAATTTGATTTTATTTGGTTCTTCCCCTACTGTGTAATTTTCATGTAAATCAAAGGCTTCGTGTTTTTTTTGTACGTGTAGTCTCGCTCTTCACGCCGGAGTCGATGTCATAGCCTTAAAATTAGGCATTAATTCTTTCGAATGGACAGTCGATTCGAGAAGCCGAATGGACCTTAGCTCAACTTACGGGAAAAGCTTCACAGTATTTTTTTTTTGTTGTTGATATTTATGGACGTGTAACGCTGCTTATATTTGAATATGCTCACTTTTAAGAACATTATACTCACTTTTTGAGTTAGAGTATAGATCTTCATTTGAACTGAGTCCTGTGTATTGTAAAGATCAAATTAAGATCTATACCCTAACACAAAAATTTTGTGAAACGTTCTAAACAAATAATATTTTTTGCCTTAGATCTTCGTTATTAGGGAGAATGTCAATACTCTTTCTTTTACCTCTCTAGACCGTGGAACGAAGACACTTAGTGAGTCATTTTTTTTGTCGTAGTTTATCGTGAGTTTACAGAGGTTATTTGCTCCCTAGTAGTGAGTGAAAATGGTTTTTCAAGATTTTTTAAAACACTTTATGTTGGGCCATGGCGCGTATCATCAGTCTTAGTGATTAGACCATGAGTTATGGTTCTTCAAGATTTGAACTCTTGACGTTCGACTCTGACTGATTTGAGGCGTTCATTATTCGGATGAGTGAATTATTTAAACTAGGAGTCATGGTGCTCTGAATATTCTGAAATTTTTGTACATTGTTGATATTTTGCTGTGTAATTGTTGCAGGGTTTTTAAGGTAAATTGTTCTCGTGAGGCGGTCGTACTTCTTCGCTGTACTATTTGCAAGCATCCATGAAATTGCTAATAAAAACTAAGGCATTTTTGGAGCATAAATCCAAAATCATTCGTTTTTTTACCGTATCACATGTACGGCTTTCTGAGCTTATTCAGCGCTATGTAGTCTTTTCCTTGCATAGCTCACGCAATTTCAGTATAAGAATCCTCATCTGGAAAAAAATCCATTCTGTGTAATCGTGGATCCAAGTGCTCTATACTAGGCTGCCTGTCAGATCTACGTACGCTGTTGATGTGGATTGTATTGGCAGGACCTGTAGTACGGTGCAAACAGTATCGGAGTGGTGAAGATAGGGAATGAGATTTGAGCATCTGCTTGATAAACATCACCGCAGGCCCAGCGATTAGATTTGATGGCATTGATCGTCCTAACAAGAGTTGCTCTCAATTGCCACCCATGTGCGTGCGTAGCTTGTAAGATTCCAATCATTTATAGACTCGAAAAAACACTCAAATTTGAACTCTATTAAGTGCGTGATACCGTGATGTAATTTTGTGTCTTTCCTGTGTGGTGCGAGTTTAAAGACTGACAATCTTTAAAAACAACTGCACGTGCTCAAAATCGTTCGTTCAATCAGATCCTGATTCCATTCATTACTTGAGCATTGCATCAATCTGAGCCTGGTTCTATTCATTACTCCAGCATAACATCGTTTCCTTTTCCTCGCTTTCAGAGTGCGTAAAACAAAATCGCGAATACCTAGACTAAAACGCCAGGATGAGTGGAGGACAGCAAAATAAGACGGTGCTAGTGACCGGCGGCGCCGGCTACGCAGGCTCTCACACGGTGCTCGTGCTGCTGGAGTCTGGCTACGACGTGGTGGTGGTGGACAGCTGCGTGAACTGTGCTGTGCCTGAGGGTGGGGCGCCTCTGCCTCCTTCGCTCGTCAGGGTGCGGGAGATCTGCGGCAAAGCTCCCTCGTTCTACCACCTTGCCCTGAGTGACTCAGCGGCTCTGATTGAAGTCTTCAAAAAGGTTAGTAATGGAATAGGTGTGTGTTGTGTGAGGATTCGCTCTGTTATCTAAGCTTGAAGTTGGTAATCCAATAGGAGGGGTGTTGTGTAAGGACTCGCTCGGTAATCTAATCGGTTATCCAATAGGTGGTGTGTTTTGTGAAGACTCGCTCGGTAATGTAATTCTGAAGTTGAAAATTCAATCAAGGGTGTATTGTGTTAGGACTCGCTCGGTAATCTAATCTTACAGTTGGTTCTCTAATATTAAGTGAGGAATCGGTTGATAATCTAATCTTGAAGTTGGTAATCCAATGGGTGCATGGTTTATTGGTACAGGACTTGCTTGGTAATTTAATCTTTGAGTTAATAATCCAATAGGTGGTGTATTGTGTGAGGGACCATTGAGCAATCCAATCTAAAGTTCATGATCGAAAGGTAATCCTATCAAGAGTTTGGAATTCGAAAGAAACCCAATCCAAATTTAGGAATTCAATGTTAATCTATTCCAAAGTTGTAATCCAGGAGGCGAGATTGTGAGAAAAGAGTTGGATTTTGCGATAGCATTTATGTTTATTGTTGATTTTCTGTCCAAACAAATTACAACAAGTTTGAATTCAGCACTCTAACTACTTTTAACTGAAAGGAATTTTCCATAAAACCATTAAACGTAACCTAGTTCTATTTTTCACGATTTTGTTATCGATGTGAGTTGAATGTCGCAAATTACCTGAACCACAAAGCAACCAACTACGCATTATAACTCAAGACTGTTATTTGAGATAACATTTCAAGCTTAAGGTTGCAGGTCGACTTCTACAAAATAATTAATGAAGATTTTTATGTTTTTCTTTCTCTTCGGCGTCGTTAGTGACGTCCGAGCCCTCCTGTCAACCTAGCTTTATTTAGACAGGAGAAAATACTTGTAGCGAAAAAAAAAAAGATGTTCTCTGTGATAAAGTTATATTTTTGATGGAGCAGTCCCCCTGATGCCAGTATTTATCTCTATTTCACAACAGAATGTGTACCGTTTACAGTTTCCTTTAACGCAGAACATAGGTTTGTCATAAGTATCAAAAATCTATTTTTAGGGTAAGTCCCTTATACTTGTCACTAGAGGATATTTTTAGTAAAATGGATGACAAATAAATTGAGTTAAGAAATTGAGTCATTGTATCGTATTTTTCAAGTTCGCATCATATATCTAAACCAACATCTCTCTCGAAGAAACAAGTCTAAAACTCGACGAACAAATTCGAGTTTCAGAACACTACACCTGAGGTAATCAGTGTTGAATGGCTAAGTCTAAGTTGAGCTCCGTACATGCTACCTACAAAATATTGTTCAGAAATAGTTTTTAACACTTTGACTTATTGTTTTCCAGAACACTGAGGATGGATTTTTGATGATCCGAAACGCTTGTTTTTATCATGATATTCTTAGCTACGTTGGTTTTCTTTTTATCCTATGTGTGAAATTTCCTACAAATCGTCCTATTTCCTCTATGCTATCTACAACTCTTGTACAGACATTATTTAACACAACGCGTGCGTTTGCAGCACAAAGTGGACGCTGTGATCCACTTCGCAGCACTGAAGGCGGTGGGCGAGAGCGTGCAGAAGCCGCTCCTCTACTACAAGAGCAACCTACTGGCCACACTCTCGCTGCTCGAGGTCAGACCCAAACCTCTGATAAAGGATGTTTTATTCTAATCAAGCCTGATACATATCATCTTGTACATTGGTTTTTCAAATGCCTTATAACTAACACCAGGACGCAATGGCGGTTACCCCCGGACAAAGTATCCATTTTCAACACCTGGGAAGAGTGGGGAATTGTGGCTGAGTTCTCGTTTTTTCTAACGGGGAGAAACACCGGGCGGCACTGCCGGGATTCGAACTGCCGACACCTTCAAGTGAAGGGAGCGTTCTTTACCACTTGGCCACGGTGACCACTGAAACCCATGAAGTCTCTGGACCCCAAGTGAATCCTCATTGATTAGCTTAAATCGTTGGCGGCAAAAATTGTTTCAGGTATTAAAAAAAATGTTAGGTATATGGAAGGTATTAAAGTAAAAGAGTGTTTGTTCTTAATGGCGTAAATTTTATCCTCTCCGACTTATGGAGTACAACCCAGTATGGTGACAGGACCATTAATAACTGTTTGTATGTGTTTAATATGTGTAATAACTGTTTAATAACTGTTTGACGAATGTTGGAGTTGGAGTTTCTTTCAGAAATAATTCAACTGAACAGCGTAAACAAAACGTTTCATGAGATGAAGAACTATCAATGTTTGCATGAATGTTTTAGATAATATCCGAAGTACTATTCATGTGTTTTTTAGCAATTTAAATATTATTTATATTTTTATTTAATGACGATCTTGCATAATGATCTCAACGATCTTGCATTTCCCTCTCTCCTTCCAAAGTTGAGAGTTGTTAAATCATTGAAATTGAAAAGCAAAATGCAATTGTAAGATTATGTGATCAATGAAGTTTTCGCTGGCTACAGAGCATGGAGGCGGCGGGCGTGCGGCACTTGGTGTTCTCATCCTCAGCGACGGTGTACGGCGTGCCTCAGTCCCTGCCCATAGATGAAGCCCACCCTGTCGGCCGCAGCATCACCAACCCCTACGGCCAGACCAAGTACATGTGTGAGCAGATCCTCTCCGACCTCGTCAACTCCAACAACGTACGTGGGTAGCAGCCAGATCTTACATTTCAGGGTGAAGGATGTTTTATTCCAGTCAAGCTACATGTGTGAGCAGATCCTCTCCGACCTCGTCAGCTCTAACAACGTAGGTAAACACATGTCAGATCTTACATTTCAGGGTGAAGGATACGAGATGTTTTATTCCAATCTTGAACGAGACCAAGTACATGTGAGAGCCAATACTCTCCAACCTCGTCAGCTCTAACAACGTACGTTAACAGATGTCAAATCTTATATTTCAGGGTAAACGACAAGGGATATTTGATTCAAATCAGGCCTGATACACATCATCCTGTACAATGGTTTTCAAATGCCTCATAACTAACACCAGCTGGGTCTTAGCCGTTACACTATTTGACTGCTTTTAACAAATGAGGGTGTAATACACGAAAAAATATCACACTTGCTGCTGCTGTGGTGCTACGACGAAAGAAGTTTTTTTTGTGAGTGTGAATTTGAGCTTACATTTCAATGCTTTGTGTTTTCGAATGGTTCGATTGCTTTAGACAAACAACGGAGAGAGAATTAAGAAAATGCCCCATCATGACCACTGCGCTTCTGAGATGAAAAAGATGACTTTAGTGCACATGCTGCATTTGGAATACTCATCCTAGGCATTTAATAAATGTGCGAGGAGGAAAAGTCTGATTTATCGTAACGATGGAAATGATGGAAGATCTGAATTTACTTTTCAAAATATATTGAGGAACAAATTGATGAATATATCATCAATTCTACGGGAATACTTACTAGCCTAGACGTACCTAGATAAAACGAAAAAATTGGCGTAAGACGTAAAGTCACGTCGTTCCATCCTCATTACGACGTTTTTCTTTTCCAGCGCTACTCATTTCTGTTTTTTATTATTGCCCTGAAAATGCTTAATGAAGAACGTTCAGCGTTCTCAGAAAACAAATGCGAGGCAATATTGAAGATAGTTTTTTTATTACTCCAACAATGACAGACATCTTCTGAAGCTTAATTTAATACTGTGATGTTTTATTATGATGTTTGAATCGGTTGCTTGAATTTGAATCGGTTTTAATTTCACTTTACTCTGTCTCTTCAGAACAAAATCATAGTAAATGCCCAGAAAATTTCCATTTTTAATTGAATTTTTTGCTGGCTTCGCACAATATTTCGGTAAAAATTTTAAAAATCGTTACAACATATCACAAATTTGACAGAAATTTACTGCAAAATGGTATACTCCCCGATTGCGCAGAGCTGGAAGGTGATCCTGCTGAGGTATTTCAACCCTGTTGGGGCTCACCAGTCGGGAAAGATCGGAGAAGATCCCATCGGCATCCCGAACAACCTCATGCCTTTCATAGCCCAAGTGGCGGTGGGCAGGCGGGAGAAGCTGAGTATCTTCGGCAGCGACTTCGACACTGAGGATGGAACAGGTCACACTTAACTTCTTCCTATCTTAAAATGAGGGCCTAATACTATTTTAAAATTAGTACCAAAACTTAGATTCCCTGAACAATTTGTTTAGTTTGATTTAATTTAATTAGTTTAATTTGGTTGAAAATTTGACTGGAAATTTAATTCTTCGGACAATTTAATTTAAGCGCTTTTACCATGTGAAAATTAAGCACTCAGGCTTATTTTTCCCTTTTTTCTGTGCTTTGAATTTTTTGAAGCCTTGATTATCGTTTAAAGCTCATATACTCGTACGAATTCTGCCTACTAAATGTGGGTTCTTGAAATACTGTACTTTTCATCATTTGAATCTGAAAGAAATCGAACTCCTATTTTCGAATTTTTCGATGAATTCGAGTTAATTTCATTTTTATTTTTCCCTAAAATGATGGACCTTTGGCTGTGATAGAACTAAGAAACATTAATGACAGAGAAGAGCTGCCGAGAAGTTTTATGAAAATCACTAGATTAAAATCTGATGCTGAGTAAATAAATTGGAAACCAAGATAAGTCTCAAAGCAAAATATTTGTTCAGTTAGTTATGTAATAACTATATTAGTCAATTAAAATGTCTGCTGAACTTGCAAATAAAAAAAATATCACAGAGAGAAGAAAAATACTTACATGTTATTGACCTATTAAATACAAGTAAGAAATAATCTCAGGAGCTCATCTTATTCAAATAATCTCAAGAGCTCATCTAACTTAAATAATCTGAAGAGCTCATCTAATTTAAAATAACCTCAAGAGCTCATCTAACTTAAATAATCTCTAAAGCTCATCTAATTCAAATAATCTCAAAAGCTCATCTAATTCAAATAATCTCAAAAGCTCATCTAATTTAAATAATCTCAAGAACTCATCTAATTTAAATAATCTCAAGAGCTCATCTAATTTAAATAATCTCAAGAGGTCACCTAACTTAAGTAATCTCAAAAGCTCATCTAATTCAAATAATCTCAAAAGCTCATCTAATTCAAATAATCTCAAAAGTTTATCTAATTTAAGTAATCTCAAGAGCTCATTTAACTTGAATAATCTTAAAAGCTCATATATTTAAAATGATCTCCAGAGCTCATCTAACTTAAATGATCTCAAAAGCTCATCTAATTCAATTAATTGCAAAAGTTCTTATAATTTATGGAATCTCAAAAGCTCATCTAATTTAAATAATCTCAAGAGCTCATCTAATTTTAGAATCAAAACAAGAAAAGTGAGAAACTTGAACATAGAGATTTTCTTAGAAACTAGTAAAGTCGCCAGTTCGGATATTGGGACTGAGCGTGGTGAGCGAGCTGTTTGCTCCGAGGTCGCTGTTTATACACTGAGAGCAGCAGGCGGTTGAGGTCAACAAGTTTGTGCCAACAGGAATGTCATTGGACGCATCGGGACAAGCTCTCGACCAATAAAAACACCACTTATTGAACCAGTGGATGAAAGAAGATTATTGTGTACTGAGAACAGAGTTGCTGTTGCTCTTTTTATGAGAAGTACAATATTGGTTCATGTGATACGCTGTTAGTGGTATTATGTAAAAGTAAATAAAATCTTCGGTTCAAAGTGCGTAGATTTTTCCGCCTTAAACTCATGTTCACAAACTATATTCTCACGGAAACGTACTATATAAAATGGTTTTTACTAATTTATTGGTACAGAATGCTGAAGATATAAAAATTGATGTCATAGATCTTTTCACATTAGATGATCAACATATTAGGGATTCTCATGTGTTAAATATCTATTTGAGCTGTCCTCTACCAGAGCTGAAAACCAATTCATGACACCCAACTACACACAAGGTTAAGCACAACGCATCCTCTAAATCCGTTAACGCCCACTGTCGTTTTTTTTTAGCATCGTGTGGATAACAGCTTAAATATATTTCATTTCTTGTCCGATTTATGCCCTATCATGTTGTTTGAAGTACATCGCCTAGTAGCAGTTCTGTCACCATCTTGATTTCAGTGAAATCCTGATGCCTGTGTCAGTCTAATGACGCGGGTTGTCGTAACGATAAAAAGAGTGGACAAATTTGGGAGGTGAAAAATTAATCCAAGCCCTTAAATATTCACGAATGAGAACGTATGTTGGCACGCGCCAGCTAATTCCTATTAACAAAGTTACTTAAAAATAACATGAGCAGAAAAGTTCTGCCGATGAAAGGTTAATGCTACTGTATGAGTAGGTGTACACGAGCATTTTGGCTTGTGCCAGTCAATTCTGCAGGCAAAGTTAGAACGTTGTAATTGAAGGGTTTAATTCTATCCTAAAAGTGTGTATGTGGGAGCATGTAGGGTGGCACTAATTAACTCTTTAGGAAATGAAAGAGCGTTGTGAGTAAAGGGCTTAATCCTAACGTAAAAGTGTGCATGCACTAATCAAATTTGAACGAAAAGAAAGAACGCTGTAAACAAAAGGCTTAATATTAGCGTACAAGTACGTATGTGCGAGCGTGTATACCAATCAATTCTGCTGCCAAAAGTCATAACGCTGTGAGTAAAGGGTTTGATCATAACGTTCCAGCATGTGTGCGCCAGCATTTAAGTTGGCACTTACCTACTCAGCAGGAGAATAAAGAAAATTTTCAGTAAATTTCTTATTAGCGTACAAGTACGCATGTGCGAGAATGTACACTAATCAATTCTGCACCCAAAAGTCATAACGGTGTGAGTAAAAGGGTTTAACCCTATCGTGCAAGTACGCATGTACGTATACTAATCAATTCTGCGTCCGTAAGTCATAACTCTGTGCGTTGCAGGTGTGCGGGACTACATCCACGTGATGGACCTGGCGGAAGGCCACGTGGCGACGCTGCGGCTGCTGCTGAGCGACCAGTTCGCAGGCTGCCGCCCCTACAACCTCGGCACCGGCCAGGGCGTCTCCGTCCTCCAGATGCTCAGAGCCTTCGAGAGGTAAACAATTTATGTTATTTATTTAACATAGGCCATGCGGCAGTAGATTGCTTCTTACGTCAAGGACATTCGACACATTTGAGTATAGCTACTTGTTGGCATCAATAAGTTTTTTAAACAGTTTAAATAATTTATTTACCATAAGCAATACAGCAGTAGATTGTTTCTTAAGTCTTGCACAATTGACACATTTGAGTATAGCTAATTGTGGGCCCGAATAAGTTCAAGGACTTCTAGGGCATCCTATCATCAGCGATATTCTAAGGTGTTCAATTTGTTTAAGGTAATTCACTTAAGTACATCGCTTTGATCAGCATCAACGAAGGATTTATGGGAAAAATCGTGGCGTGATTCGAAGTTTCTTAGGACAACTAAAAATTTTTTATTGTTGAATTACACAAACGAAGATGGCAGTTGGTGTTTTGGTAACTATATTCTTGAAGTTTGAGCTAGGCTTTAGATAGTACGTGTTTGTACCGGACTAACAAAGAATGGTATAATTTTTTTCAGAACTTAAACTAATTCTGACTCAAATATGGCATAATTTCATCATTTTTATTATTTATTTTTTTTTAATTCAGCTAAGTTGTAGATTATATTCGAAATTCCAGCGAAGATGTAGATCATGACTCTTGTTGCCTACAATTCGCAGGTCATGCGGACACAGCCTGGCTCACGAAATGGTCAGCCGGCGGCCCGGGGACTGCGACAGGATCGTGGCGTCCTCTGCGAAAGCGAAGGAGGAACTCAACTGGACGGCCTCACGCTCCCTGCAGGACATGTGTGAGTACAGGCCTCCAAAGGATGGTACAGACGAGGGCGCTTCTGGGGCTGGGGCTGCTGGGAAGGAACTACGGAGGTAATGATGGCGAGATTATTCTGGTCTTGCGGTAGGAATAACAAATTTGACGTATAAATATACATGATAACAACGAAATTATTTGAGTCATGCGGAGGAATCATCAAAAGGACGCTCGAAGGGATGATAACGACGAGATTATTCGGAAAATGCAAAGGAAAAATCAATTTGGGGCACAAAGAGATGATAACGATGTGATGGTGCGGGCCTTGAGGAGGAATCATCAGTTTACCACATAAAGAGATGATAACGATGTGATGATGCGGGCCTTGAGGAGGAATCATCAGTTTACCACATAAAGAGATGATAATGATGTGATGATGCGGGCCTTGAGGAGGAATCATCAGTTTACCACATAAAGAGATGATAACGATGTGATGATGCGGGCCTTGAGGAGGAATCATCAGTTTACCACATAAAGAGATGATAATGATGAGATGATGCGGGCCTTGAGGAGGAATCATCAGTTTACCACATAAAGAGATGATAATGATGTGATGATGCGGGCCTTGAGGAGGAATCACGTAGATGATGGGAGCTGATAACTAGGAGATGTTGTGTGTCATGAGGTGGAATCACAATGATGCACCGAGAGATTATATCCGGGTAAAGCTGTAAAAAGAATATCTAAAAGAAGCTGTAAGAAATAAAAAGACATATATGAGAGTCAAAACCAAAACCAATATCAAGTCTCGCCCATAACTTGTGGCAATCAGCACCAGTTATTGGTAATGCAATGTCACACTGCAGTATTTGCAGCGTGTGCCTCGCAGTCGAGTGACAAATAGAAAATGACTGACAACAATGTTTTCCAGCTTCAAATCACGTCGTGAATTTCTTCTACGAAATCCTCTAGAAATAGCCGTTTTACTTCCTTCTGTTGGGCATACAATTTTTGTCTTTTTTCGACCTTTCTTACACCACCAGGGAGACTAATGGAGTGTCTGCTAGAAACTTTTCAGCATAAGCTTATTGAACACCACCGAATGGTGGATGAGTAAAGCGTTTTCCTTCGTTTGTTTAGTTTCTTTTTTGTCTAACAAGAATAAAAAGCAAGAGACCTGAGCCCTTACTGATGACACCGAGACAAGGAGAAACTTTACTTTCTCCTTGAGTGATAAATGTCGCCAATTCAATTCTGAACATCACGCCTCCATGCTGGAAACGATTGTTTCAGAGCTCTGAGCATCACCTAAAAAATTCGAAGTCATTTATGTAAAATGCGTTAACCTTAAATAACAATATTAGCGTTTGATTAGCTTACGTGAGTGTAAAAACTGCTCGATTATTTAGTATAAAGCTTATAATTCACATAATGTCTTCTCCGTGGTACGAACGCAAAGCTTCACACTTGGACAAGATGGCCACAGATGAAATTTTCCGAAGCAATCAGCTCGTTTGGGAATATGATAAAGGGAGAAGGCAGGTAGGGGAGGATCTAAGGAGGTTCTCCTACTCGTAAAGCTTTCATTTCACTTACATTTGCCAAAAAATTGAATTTGGTAACAAGACGGTCAATCAAATTTATTTCCAAAAGAGTTGAATTGAAGAGAATGTTAATTTCTGACTTATTTTCCCTCAGGCGACGACACTTGGCGCTGGCAGTCCAACAACCCCAATGGCTACTCGGCCAGCTGATCAAACCCTAGTCCTAGTGAGCTCACAAACAGTAGGTCTCATATCAGCCCTTGTGTACTAGCGTACTATTACAGTATGCTGCCAGCAAGTCATACCCTAGTCCTAGTGTACTAGCGCACTACGGTGTACTGCCAGTCCTACACTAGTCCTATAGAGTTTCTTACAACGTCGCGCCTACTGCCAAGTTCGCTGTACTCGTTGGACGTAGAGTTGTTTTTCATAGTTGTTTTTTTCTACACGTGGAGGAGCTTTCTTTGTTCTGTATTAGTGAAGCTATTTTTGTGTTACGTTTTTATATCTGTGTGGATGACTTGATTGTGTTGATAGTGATGTTGTTCTGAAGCATTCGTCTATTTTTTGGAGCAACGTTGCTTTCATCCTGATGAACCAGCAAATATTTTTTGCGTCCAACTTGGAGTACATAAGCTATGTTCTGGATGACAGGTTCAACTGATCTTTGTAATGTTTCCTTCAGGTCTCACTTCTACAGGATGAGTGCGTTGAGTTTCCTTAACGTCTGTGGAATTTTCTCTGTGATGTCCTTTTTTTTGGATGTCCTTACAAACTTGTTTTCAATTTTGTTGTGTTTAAATTAGAAGCCAAACATCAATGACGTTGTAAGAAAAAGTTTTTTACAATTTCTTGCAATGAAATTTCATGTGTAAAATTAGGGCTGTAACTCCAAATTAATCTATCGTTATTTCAAGGCAAAAGTTGTCCAAAATTTTATCCTGGGATATGATTTTGGGTACTTGACACTTTGACTGCGACGTGTGCCATATTTGGTCACAGAGGGAGTTTTCAATGTGCTGCCGACCAACCATTAGTCACAAACTCAATTTAAAAAAAATACTTAATCTAATCTAAATGAAATCATGACCCAATTAATGTTTGGTATTTTAAACATTGCCGATTACAATTGACTTTAAACTTGAATTGAATATCAAACTTCAGTTTTACCAGTCGCAGTCAAAGTGTTAATTAGACGGTGCACTCGAATTTAAACATTTTTAATTTCAGAACTTTTAACTTGTTGCTTTAGTTTTAAAAAGCGTGGGGCAAGTAAGTGATAGATAACCCGCTCGGATTAGCACAACTGTACAAAATGTATATTTTTATACTAAGGCATTTAAAAGTTCTTCAGAGCGTGCCTTCAGTGGAAAATTATCAGTACATCTATAACTTGTTAACTAATTTTTAAATATATTGTGTGGACAAATATTCGTCGTGCATTTTTATTCATCACTTATCTCGTAGTAGATCATAATTGTCATTTTTCATGACATACGTAGCACACTTTTTTGTAGTAGCTATTCAGCATATTTAAAAACAACTTTTCAGTTAACAATCCGATCGTGCTACACATAAATACGACGGGCTTTTATACGGAAAGTGCGAGAGGTTTCCAATCAAGACATATACGACAAATCAAAACGTTCTCCAAATACAATTCTAACATTCTATAATTCTTGCATTATTTGCAGCATTCTATAATTATTGCATCATTTATGTCATGCTATAATTATTAATGCGTTATTTATAGCATTCTATAATTATTGCGTTATTGATAGAAATTGGCTGAAAAAGACTGAACTTCCTGGCTACAGCAGTTGGAGTTTCATCACCATATTATACACGTGGTAATATTAGCCGCAGATGAGAATCTTGACGTATTTCACTCTTTCACACGACTGTTAATTTGTATATCTTCACGTACAAATAATAGTATATTCACTTATATAATATTGTGAATTTATGTTTTTTATGGCATACCCACCGACATTGCGCAAATATCAGTCTGGCAGCGGCACTACAAAGTTACAGTCGTATGGCCTAAGTCGAACAAATATGAGCTGCATTTCAACTCTCCACTGTATGCCTTAATTTATTTATTATCCCTGAACATTTTTTCCGAAATAATTTTCCTTAAGAAATGATACCTGGAGAGATGAAATTATTATTTCTACAGCTCAATGAAAATCATTTCGTGGTGTTCCTTTATTTATGTTGCATTTAAACAACCAGATTACTCAGGTAAATATGCATGTCAGTTTTTGAGACATGACCACTAGAAATATCGTCCTTCTGAAACAAAAACATAACACTTGTGAATACGGCTAGAAAACTGGTATTTGTGATTTCTCAAAGTCAAATAAGAGTTTGCATGTCGGTATTTTCTTTAAGGCAATGCTACAGAAAATGATGTCGGCACGTAATTTAAATTTAAATTTTTTCACAAGGTTTGAGCTCTCATATTGATGGGACGTTCCAATTTTTAAGCTAAGAATTAAGCGAGTACGAAAAATGATTCCAGGAAGAATTGCCCCACATTTTTCAGCTTGTATACTAACCCCTTTATAGCTCTTTAATCGTTTTCACAATTTTAACTCTTTAATCGTCTTTAGTGACCCACAGAGCAAAATGCCAACTGTGAATCAGCTGCAAAGTATAATGCATGATCACGTAGCAATAGGGCAAGCTTCTAGGTTTGAATGCACCGGTCAGATACGAGACCAAAATTAAAAACAAGTTCCCGTTGGAATGACGCATGATTTGAATTTAATACAAGGATAAAAACAATGGATTTTACGGAATTTCATTGAAGAAAGAAGTCGATAATCGTATTGAAAAATGTTTTGATGAATTATCAATTTGTTCAATTTTTTTAAATAATGGATTATTTCTCAGTCATGAAAACTAACTCAAAGACGCTGATGAGCCTCCCTAAAAATACATCAT
>JACJUY010001796.1:3015-17977 GCA_014220935.1 Platorchestia sp. MABIK
GACTCGGTCCCAACACACTGGGTATCGTCCCTGTCGCGGACGAAACTACTGTGGCCGTCATTGAAGAACTCGCTGTCGCCGCCGAAGTGGTGACCGCGGTATCCATACTTGATGTAGTGACCACTGAATTTCCACTAAAAGTCGACGTGATGCGTCGTAATCAGCAGGTGAAAATCTCGCCGGCGGTCTCCGACTGCGACTGGGTCTCGCGCCTCGAGGATTATCCGGTAATCTTGCTAATAGATCCCGTTCGACAGACGTCAGACGTGGGACCGAAGGAGTCTCTACTAAGGAGTCTTCTAACTCTGAATTTTCCGCCGACTCACTCGACATTCCACTCACATAAATCCACTAATACTCTGTCACTGTCAACCATCCACAGAGCTATTACTTTAACTCCAATACTCACGAACCTGTTCAAATCATCAACTGTTCGGGCGCCACAGTCGGGTTTCTCCACTGGCTATAGGTAATTCACTATAACCTCAGGAGTCCAAAGGTTCGTATTACAGTATCTACACTTTCAGTTCGGGTAAATAACAGTTCAGTTAGGAACGTGAAATTTACTCAATGCAATGTTAATGGTGATAGTTACAACTGTTGCAGTTAGATCTGCTCGGCCGCTCTCTAGGGTAATACACACGCGAGCGCCGGGACTCAGCAGATATACACACGCGACCCTGAACTTGGTCGCGCCAGCACTGACTCCCTCGACTGGTGCGGGAGTTCTTATGGACTATGAATGAACGGGAAGTCCTACGTTAAGGAAACCCTACAAAAGTAACACTGAATCTGAAACTGAAACTGACACAGAATCTGGAACTGAAAATGAAACTGAAGCTGAAACTGAAACCGAAACCAGAACTGAAATGGAAACGGAAACTGACACTGGAACTTAAAGTGAAACTGACACTGAAACTAAAACTGACACTGAATCTGAAACTGAAACTTACACTAAAACTTAAGCTGAAACAGAAACTGAAACTGAAACTGAAACTGAAATTAAATCTGAAACTAAAACTGAAACTGAAACTGAAACTGATACTGAAACTCAAACTCAAATTCACACTCAAACTCGAAATCAAACTCAAAATCAAACTGAAATTGAAACTGAATCTGAAACTTAAGATGGAACTGAAACTGAAACTGAAGCTGAAACTGAAGCTGTAACTGAAGCTGAAAAGCCTGAAACTGAATTTGAAACTTCAGCTGAATCTATAGATGAAACTGAAGCTGAAACTGAAGCCGAAACTGAAATGGAGACTGAGACTGAAACTGAAACTGATACTGAAACTGAAACTGAAACGGATACTGAAACAGATACTGAAACTGAAACTGAAACTGACACTGAATCTGAGACTGAGACTAAAACTGAAACTAAAACTGATACTGAAACTGCAACTGAAACAGAAACAGATACTGGAACTGAAACTGAAACTATTACTGAAACTGAAACTAGAACTGAAACTGAAATTGATACTGAAACTGAAACAGAAACAGATACTTCAACTGAAACTGAAACTGAAACTTAAACTGACACTGAATCTGAAACTGAAACTTAAACTAAAACTTAAGCTGAAACAGAAACTGAAACTGAAACTGAAACTGAAATTGAACCTGAAACTAAAACTGAAACTGAAACTGAAGCTGATACTGAAACTGAAACTCAAACTGAAATTGAAACTGAATCTGAAACTTAAGATGGAACTGAAACTGAAACTGAAGCTGAAGCTGAAGCTGTAACTGAAGCTGAAAAAGCCTGAAACTAAATTTGAAACTTTAGCTGAATTATAGATGAAACTGATGCTGAAACTGAAGCTGAAACTGAAACTGAGACTGAGACTGAAACTGAAACTGATACTGAAACTGAAACTGAAACTGAAACAGATACTGAAACAGATACTGAAACAGATACTGAAACTGAAACTGAAACCGAAACTGACATTGAATCTGAGACTGAGACTGAAACTGAAACTAAAACTGAACCTGAAACTGATACTGAAACTGAAATTGAAACAGAAACAGATACTGGAACTGAAACTGAAACTATTACTGACACTGAATCTGAAACTGAAACTGAAACCTAAGCTGAAACAGAAACTGAGAGTGAAACTGAAACTGAGACTGAGACCGAAACTGAAACCGAAACTGAAACAGATACTGAAACTGAGAGTAACACTGAATCTGAAACTAAATCTGAAGCTGAAACTGAAACTGAAACTGAACTGAAACTGAAACTGAAACTGAAACTGAATCTGAAATATAAACTGCAACAGAAACTGGAGCTGAAGCTGAAGCTGAAGCTGAAACTGAAGCTGAAAAAGCCTGCAACTGAATTTGAAACTTGAGCTGAAACTATATATGAAACTGAAGCTGAAACTGAAATTTAATCTGAAACTGAAACTGAAACTGATTCTGAAACTGAATCTGAAACTGGAACTGAAACTAAAAATAAAACTGAAACTGAGACTGAAACTGAAACTGAAACTGATACTGAAACTGAAACTCAAACTCAAAATTAAACTCAAACTCGAAGTCAAACTCGAAATCAAACTGAAACTGAATCTGAAACTTAAGCTGAAACCGAAACTGAAGCTGAAGCTGAAGCTGTAACTAAAAATGAAAAAGACTGAAACAGAATTTGAAACTTTAGCTGAATCTATAGATGAAACTGAAGCTGAAACTGAAGCCGACACTGAAACTGAAACTGAGACTGAGACTGAAACTGAAATTGAAACTGATACTGAAACTTAAACTAAAACAGATACTGCAACTGAAACTGAAACAGACATTGAATCTGAGACTGAGACTGAAACTGAAACTAAAACTGAAACAGAAACTGAAGCTGAAACTGAAACTGAAACTAAAACTGAAACGGAAACGGAAACTAAAACTGAAACGGATACGGAAACTGTGACTGAAACCGAAACTGAAACAAAAACTGAAACTGAAACTGAAACGTAAACTGAAACTGAAACTTAAAGTGAAACTGACACTGAAACTGAAACTGAAACTGGAACTGAAATTTAAACTAAACCTATCACTAAAACTGAAACTGATACTAAAACTGAAACTCAAATTCAAAATCAAACTCAAACTCGAAATCAAACTCAAAATCAAAATGAAATTGGAACTGAATCTGAAACTGTCCCCGCGCACATGTCTTGCGCACCAGAAGTTATATAAACCGGCAGCCCTTCAGGCCCGGTGCTCAATCGTTCGTCATCACCGCTTGCACCAATAACTGAATGGCCAGGTGGTGTATCAACGTCCAGGCTTACGAACCAGTCATGAAATACTTGCCAGGTAAACAGAACGTTGTAGCCGATTTTTTAAGTAGACTCCCAGGCAATAACGTTCAGATAACTCTTAAAGAATTAGAAAGCTGCGAACCATTGCGTTCCGAGTCTGAGGTATGTGTCGCGCAAACGCGAGCGGGAACGCGTGCTCAGGTCAAGAGCCAGATGTTCCCAGTCACATCAGACGTTCCCAATAACACGACGATGCAGACCGACAGTAATGATGCAGTGTTGCCACGCAACGAGACAGCTGTTCCTAAATTAATTGACTACATTCCGAAAGAGGAGGAAGTTTCCTGGACTTTAGCCGAATTCAGAGACGAGCAAAAACAAGATGCATTTTGTACTGAAGTTAGAGAAGCATTGCTTCAGGCAAGTACTTCTACTATTCCCGATCTACAGAGTTATCTAATTACCAATGACCTTTTGTACCGACGTAGACGAATCGACTCCCGAACAAGTACTATCCTACCAGCCGTCGCACCCACTTCTTTGCTGAATAAAGCGATTTTAGGCATACATTCAATGTATCACACAGACGCGTTGCACACGCTATTTAAATTCAAGTTGAAATATTTTCATAGTTTGGAAAAAACTATCGTTCGTAAGTTCGTACAAAATTGTGAAGTTTGTAAGCTATTAAAAGCTCACCCTTCGGTACCTATCAAAATTTTAACAGCGCCCATTGCGAAAGAGCCTTTTGAGGTAGTTTCGATGGATTTCGTGGGTCCTCTCAAAGTTACATGTAATGGAAATAAATATATTCTCGTTGTAATAGATTTGTTCTCCAGGTATTGTAAACTGTATTCCGTTTCCAACCGACGTACAGATACGGTAATATCATGTTTAGGTAATTGTTTTGCGACTTTCGGTTACCCAAAGACGTCAATTAGTGATCAGGCTTTAGAATTTAAATCGGCAGCAGTTAAAGAGTTTGCCAATGTACACGCAATTGCAAAGAAGGAAGTTTTAGCGTTTAGTCCCCACTCGAATGTTATTGTTGAACGCAACAATAGGAAAAATACCAATTTGCTGAAATTGTATATTAATGCTCTAGCTCACACAGAGTGGAACCAGTTCATTGAGACAGTCGAGAATGCAATTAATAATTCATTAAATTCAACACTGGGAGACACCCCCAGTTACGTCGTATTCGGAAGGGACACATGTCCGTACTTCCGTGGTGAGAATTTCAACATCTCTTACAGCTACGATGACGAAATTGATTTGGTAAATTTCCGAGCAAGGGAGGCAATTCGTATCGTTGAAAACGTTATGAACATGATAATAAATCAGACTGTAGAACGCACCACATACCATAATTTGAGTCGTAAAGATAAAAACTTCTCTATCGGTGACAGAGTATTGTTGAAAAATCATTTCAAAACGAATAAATTAGATCTTTCTTGGCTTGGTCCTGGAATTGTTACTAACGTTAAGGGGCATTGGGTTGAAATTAAAATAGGAGACAAACTCCACAAAAGTAACATGAACCATGTACTGGCTTTACGAAAAAGTAAGTGAAATTTTTGACTCACGACATGTATGACGTTTTACGTCTTTTCGGATGTTTCACGACGTTTGACGCGCTACGACTTACGTCTAGTTTAGGACTGTTTTCCTAATGTGTCCTAATGATTTCCTACTGTATTGAGTTACGCGTTTTTAAGTGTTTAAGTATGTTGTTGGCTATGCTTCACTGTAATCATGTATACGCTTTTTGTTTGATATTTTGTTTAATATATTTAGTGTTTAAAGTGTTCATTCGCTAAGTCAGTGAAGTGAATCTCTTGAATTCTTTAACTTTTGAGTTTAAGTTAACCGAGTTTAACCAAAATAGTGAGAGCTTTGAATTCATTTATGTTCACAGTTTATTCTTGCGAACTGTGGAATTTCCCCGCTTTGTCATGAGTGTTTACGTGCTGCTAAAAAGAATTATATGTCTGCGAAATGCAATCGCTGACGCGGCTACACGGTCGAGGCGAATGCTCTCGAGGCCTCAGCAAAATGCAAAATTAATTCGAGGTATCGGGAAAAGCTAAATTGATTTCACATTCCGATCGAGCGAGCAGTAGTTTTTTTTTGTCATTGGAAATTTCCCGAACGAGACTCAAGACGCAGTTCTCATTTTTGTTTTCATTACTCATTTTTCTGTCACCAAGAATTCACCGAGTGCAAATATTTAAGATTAATAGGAGATGACTTGACTTTGGGCTAACTTGTGAGTTGAAAACTTTAATAGTTTAATATTCGAGTGATAAATATCAATAGATTTGTTTTTGTAATCTATAGATAGATATTTCATGGAGTTTATGTATTAATTGGCCATGCTAATCGAGTGTTGTTTTCGTTCCAATTGCAGGTCCGGTCCATCGGCTTCACGCGCTGCGGGGGTATAGTAATAATTTGGAGGTATGGGCAACACTGTTTCGACTATCGATGTCGATACTCTCACGTCTCTTCTGGTCGAGCACAGGGGTGCGTTGACCCATGAGTTAATTGCAGCTAACGCTGTGATTGACTTACTACCCGACCGCGTCGCGGACGTAGTGGTCATAGTTTTGATGATCATGGTAGTGGTACTGGCGGTAGTGGGGTACTACACCCGTCGGCAGTTGGAGTTACTCTCAGAACGCGTTCGAGCGGAGGATTTTCATCTCCGTCGCAGCGTTCTGAAACCGGCCGGAAGGGTGCAAACCCTGGCCGGGGAAGTGTGACCACCGTTACTATCGGTGGGAGCGTCGTCGTCAATGTGACGCGATGGCCTAGGCGCCATAGGCGAAAGAAACGCACTCCTACAGCACCTAATCGGTATAATCAGAAAGTAAATAGTACAATTGGTTGGTTGGCTACGGAGGTATAGGACTACGGTAAACCGTTACATGTTAACCGTTACATGTTAAATTGTGCTACGTTTAAATTATTTAAATTACGTTTAAAGTTAATTATTCAAATGCTTTTAAAACTGGTTGTTGAACCCGAGCAGGGTAGAATTTTGCGTTAGTTGAGTTCCGTTTTATTTTTCATAACCATTGTTCATAACCGATTATATAACCGTATACGCTTCATATAATCTCTAATAATCTCGTACAATTGTATCCCGTGCATTGTTTTACTAAAACTGTCTGGATATTCGTTCTAACGTGTTCTCGATTTAATGAAAATAATCTCTAATACCCCTTTTTAACTCTACGGATCTGTCATCCGTTTTTCCTTCGATGAATTTACAACTAGTGAAAATGGCTAATTCATTCCTTTCCTGATAGAAGTTTTGTCTTGTTGCGGATTGCGTTTAATAGATGTTTTACTTAATAACAACTCACGGTTCACTTGTTTATTTAGTAGTAACCATGTTTAGTAACCACAATTGTGTTCATGCTTTTCGTTTGACGCTTTACTTTACTTGTTCGTTTTAGCAGTAATGCGGTGTTGTGAGTTTTATTGATATTCGAGCGGAGGTTCAGGATGTTTAAATTATTATTGTTTTCGATTAACATTTAATTGTTTAGTCTTTTACATTGATTTTCGATTTTAAAATTTCTAAATCAGCTGTTGATGCATTCGATTGTTGTTGACTGTTGCGAATTTCCCTCGTTTATTTAGTTGCGATTAATAAAGATTTTTTTTGTTGTTTTGTTCTTACGGCAAGTTGCGTTTGTTTTTGTTGCGGTTGCACGACTCTAGTGTTTCTTTATTTCTGAACTAACCGTTGTTTTTTTTGTGTTCAAAGAGTTTCGCGAGTATTTGTAACGACTCGTTGTGTTAGTTTTTACGTTGTTGAAGAACGGGCATTATTTTGTTATCTAGCTTGGCGGTCTTGTTTTTCCTTGCTTTTAGCGTTACTGTTGTTTTAAAAAAAAAAGTAAACACCCTTTTTGAGTTGCGGTAGTTTTTTTTTCTCAAAGCGATTCGGGGGTTAATCTGTTTTATGCAAATCAGTTTTGAGGTCTGTAAAAAAAATTTTTTTCATCAATGTTTCTCCTTGCAAGTTTTTAGATTGCTGAGTTGTTCGTTTAACGTTAACTTTCATTCACGATTGTTCTAATGCACTAGAGTTTCTTATGCTCGGTGGGGGAGGTATGTCCCCGCGCACCTGTTTTGCGCACCAGAAGTTATATAAACCGGCAGCCCTTCAGGCCCGGTGCTCAATCGTTCGTCATCACCGCTTGCAACAATAAAGTCTGCACCAAGCTCCGACTAGTTTCTCTGCCCGCACAAAACTTAAGCTGAAACTGAAACTGAAGCAGAAGCTGAAGCTGTAACTGAAGCTGAAAAAGCCTGAAACTGAACTTGAAACTTTAGCTGAATCTACAGATGAAACTGAAGCTGAAACTGAAGCCGACACTGAATCTGAAACTGAGACTGAGACTCAAACTGAAATTGAAACTGATACTGAAACTTGAACTAAAACAGATACTGAAACTGAAACTGAAACAGACACTGAATCTGAAACTGAAACTGAAACTGAAACTGAAACTAAAACTGAAACAGAAATTGATACTAAAACTGAAACTGAAACTGAAACAGAAACAGATACTTTAACTGAAACTGAAACTGAACTAAAACTGACACTGAAACTGAAACTGATACTGAAACTGAAACTCCAACTCAAATTCAAACTCGAAATCAAACTCATAATCAAACTGAAACTGAAACTGAATCTGAAACTTGAGATGGAACTGAAACTGAAACTGAAGCTGAAGCTGAAGCTGTCTCTGAAGCTGAAAAAGCCTGAAACTGAATTTGAAACTTTAAATGAATATATAGATCAAACTGAAGCTGAAACTGAAGCCGAAACTGAAACTGAGACTGAGACTGAAACTGAAAGTGATACTGAAACTGAAACTGAAACAGATACTGAAACAGATACTGAAACTGAAACTGAAACTAAAACTGAACCTGAAACTGATACTGAAACTGAAACTGAAACAGAAACAGATACTGGAACTGAAACTGAAACTATTACTGACACTGAATCTCAAACTGAAACTGAAACCTAAACTGAAACAGAAACTGAGAGTGAAACTGAAACTGAGACTGAGACCGAAACTGAAACTGACACTGCAACAGAAACAAAAACTGAAACTGAAACTGGAACTGAAACCGAAACTGGAACAGATACTGAAACTGAAAGTAACACTGAATCTGAAACTGAAACTGAAACTGAAACTGAAATTGAATCTGAAACTGAAACTGAAACTGAAACTGAAACTGAAACTCGAACACAAACTCAAACTGAAAATAGAACTGAAACTGAAACAGAAACTGACACTGAAACAGAAACTGCAAGTGAAACTGAAACTTAAACCATGACAGACTGAAACAAATACGGAAACTGAAACTCGAACTCGAACTCGAATGCAAACTCAAACCGAAGATAATACTGAAACTGAAACAGAAACTGAAACTGAAACTGAAACTGAATATGAAACTGAAACTGAAACTGAAACTGAAACTAAAACTAAAACTGAAACTGAAACTGAAACTGAAACTGAAACTGATACTGAAACTGAAACTAAAAGTCAAAATCAAACTCAAACTCGAAATCAAACTCAAAATCACACTGAAACTGAATCTGAAACTCAAGCTGAAACTGAAACTGAAGCTGGAAAAGCCTGAAACTGAATATGAAACATTCGCTGAATCTATAGATGAAACTGAACCTGAAATTGAAGCCGAAACAAAACTGAAACTGAGACTGAGACTGAAACTGGAACTGATACTGAAACTGAAACTAAAACAGATAATGAAACTGAAACTGACACTGAATCTGAGACTGAGACTGGAAATGAAACTAAAACTGAACCTGAAACTCATACTGAAACTGAAACAGAAACAGATACTGGAACCGAAACTGAAACTAAAACTGAAACTGAGAATGAGACTGAAACTGGAACTGACACTGAAACAGAAACAGATACTGAAACTGTAACTGATACTGAAACCGAAACTGAAACAGATGCTGAAACTGAAAGCAACACTGAATCTGAAACTGCAACTGAAACTGAAATTGACACTGAATCTGACACAGAAACTGAAACTGAAACTGAAGCTGAAACTAAAACTGAAACTGAAACTAAACTGAAACAGAAACTGAAACTGAGACTAAGACTGAAACAGAAACTGAATCAGAAACAGAAACTGAAACTGACACTGAAACTGAAACTGTAACTAAATCTATGACTGAAACTGAAACTGAAACTGACACTGACACTGAAACTGAAACTAATAAAAACTGGAACTGAACTGAAGCTAAAACTGAAACGGAAACGGAAATGAAACTGAAACTGAAGCTGAAACAGAAACTGAAACTGAAACTGTATTTGAAACTTAAGCTGAAACTGTAGCTGAAACTGAAGCTGAAATTGAAGCTGAATCTGAAACTGAAACTGAAACTGAAGCTGAACCTGAAACTGAATCTGAAACTAAAACAGACTGAGACAAAAACTGAAACTGAAACTGAGACTGAGACTGAAACTGTATCTGAAACTGAAACTGAAACTGATACTGAAACTGAAACTAAAGCTGAAGCTGAAGCTGGAACTGTTGCTGAAACAAAGGCTGAAACTGAAGCTAAAACTGAAACTGAAACTGAAACCGAATCTGAAGCTGAAGCTGAAACTGAAGCAGAACCTGAAGCTGACACTGAGTCTGAAACTGAAGCAGAAACTGAGTTTGAAATTTGAGATGAAACTGTACTCGAAACTGATGCTGACACTGAAGCTGAAACTGAAACTGAAGCTGAAAAGGAAACTGAAACTGAAACTGAAACTGGAGCTGAAACTTGAACTGAACCTGAAACTACAACTGAAACTGAAACAAATGCTGCACCTGAAGCTGGAACTGTTGGTGAAACTGAATTTGAAACTAAAACTTAAACTGAAACTGAAACTAAACTTAAACTGAAGCTGAAGCTGAAATTGAATCTGAAACTGAAGCTGGAACTGAAACTGAAACTGAAACTGAATCTGAAGCTGAAGCTGAAACTGAAGCCGAAGCTGAAGCTGAAAATGAAACTGAAACTGAGACTTAGACTGAAACTGAAACTGAATCTGAAACTGAGACGGAAACTCGAACTCGAATACATACTCGAACTCAAACTCAATCTCAAAACCAAACTGAAACTGGAACTGAAACTGATACTGAAGCTGAAACTGAAACTGAAACTCAAACACAAACGCAAACTCAAACACAAAATCAAACTGAAACTGAAACGGAAACAGAAACTGAAACTGAAACTGAAACTAGAACTAAAACTAAAACTGAAACGGAAACGGAAACGGAAACTGAAACTGAAACTGAAGCTAAAAAATAAATTGAAAGTGAAACTAAAACTGAGATTGAGACTGAAACTGAAACTGAAACAGAAACTGAAACTGAATCTAAAACTGAAACTGAAATTAAGACTTAAACTGAATCTGAATTTGAAACTGAAGCTGAAACAAAACTGAAACTGAAACTGAGACTGAGACTGAAACTGAATCTGAAACAGAAACTGAAACTGATACTGAAACTGAAACTAAAGCTGAAGCTGATGCTGGAACTGTTGCTGACCCTGAGTCTGAAACTGAAGCTGAAACTGAAACTGAAACGGAAACTGAATCTGAAGCTGAAGCTGAAAATGAAGCAGAAGCTGAAGCTGAAACTGAGTCTGAAACTGAAGCTGAAACTGAGTTTGAAATTTGAGATGAAACTGTACCCGAAACTGATGCTGACACTGAAGCTGAAACTGAAACTGAAACTGGAACTGAAACTAAAACTGAAGCTTAAACTAAAACTGACATTGAAACTAAATTTGAAACTGAAACTAAAGCTGAAGCTAAAGCTGGAACTGAAACTGAAACTGAAACTGAAGCTGAAACTGAAACTTAAACTGAAACGGAAACGGAAACTGAAACTGAAACTTAAATTGAAACTGAAACTAAAGCTGAAGCTGAAGATGGAACTGAAACTGAAATTGAAGCTGAAGCTGAAGCTGTAACTGAAGCAGAAAAAGAATGATACTGAATTTGGAACTTTAGCTGAATTATAGATGAAACTGAAGCTGAAACTGAAGCCGAAACTGAAACTGAGACTGAGACTGAAACTGAAACTGAAACTGATACTGAAACTGAAACTGAAACAGATAGTGAAACAGATACTGAAACTGAAACTGAAACTGACACTGAAACGGAGACAGATACTGGAACTGAAACTGAAACTATTACTGACACTGAATCTGAAACTGAAACTGAAACCTAAGCTGAAACAGAAACTGAGAGTGAAACTGAAACTGAGACTGAGACCGAAACTGAAACTGACACTGAAACAGAAACAGAAACTGAAACTGGAACTGAAACTGAAACCGAAACTGAAATAGCTACTGAAACTGAGAGAAACACTGAATCTGAAACTGAATCTGAAGCTGAAACTGAAACTGAAACTGAACTGAAACTGAAGCTGAAACTGAAACTGGGACTGAAACTAAAACTGAAACGTAAACGGAAACTGAAACTGAAGATGAGACTGAGACTGAAACCGAAACTGAAACAGAAACTGAAACTGAAATTGAAACTGAAACTAAAACTGAAACGGAAACGGAAACTATAACTGAAACTGAAGCTGAAACAGAAACTGAAACTGAAACTGAAACTGAAACTGAATTTGAAGCTTAAGCTGTAACTGAAGCTGAAACTGAAGCTGATACTGAATTTGAAACCTAAACTGAAACTATAGCTGAAACTGAAGTTGAAACTGAAACTGAATCTGAAACTGCAACTGAAACTGAAACTAAGATAGACTGAAACCAAAACTGAAACTGAAACTCGAAAACAAACTCAAACTGAGAATAGAACTGAAACTGAAACAGAAACTGACACTGAAACAGAAACTGAAACTGAAAATGAATCTGAAACTGAAGCTGGACTTGAAACGGAAACTGAAACGGAAACTAAAACTGAAACTAAAACTCAAAATCAATCTCAAAATCAAGATGAAACTGAAAATGAATCTGAAATTTAAACTGAAACAGAAACTGGAGCTGAAGCTGAAGCAAAAGCTGAAACTGAAGCTGAAAAAGCCTGCAACTGAATTTGAAACTTGAGCTTAAACTATAGATGAAACTGAAGCTGAAACTGAAATTGAATCTGAAACTGAAACTGAAACTGAAACTGATTCTAAAACTGATTCTGAAACTGAAACTGAAACTGCAACTGAAACTAAGACAGACTGAAACTAAAACGGAAACTGAAACTCAAACTCGAACTCGAATACAAACTCAAACTGAAAATAATACTGGAACTGAAACAGAAACTGAAACTGAAACTGAAAATAAAACTGAAACTGAAACTGAAACTGAAACTAAAACTGATACTGAAACTGAAACTCAAACTCAAAATTAAACTCAAACTCGAAATCAAACTCAAAATCAAACTGAAACTGAATCTGAAACTTAAGCTGAAACTGAAACTGAAGCTGAAGCTGAAGCTGAAGCTGAAGCTGTAACTGAAAATAAAAAAGACTGAAACTGAATTTGAAACTTTAGCTGAATCTATAGATGAAACTGAAGCTGAAACTGAAGCCGACATTGAAACTGAAACTGAGACTGAGACTGAAACTGAAACTGAAATTGAAACTGATACTGAAACTTAAACTAAAACAGATACTGAAACTGAAACTGAAACAGACACGTAATCTGAGGCTGAGACTGAAACTAAAACTAAAACTGAAACAGAAACTGTAACTGAAACTGAAACTGAAATTGAATCTGAAACTGAACCTGGACTTGAAACGGAAACTGAAACGGAAACCAAAACTGAAACTCAAACTCAAACTCAAAATCAAACCCAAAATCAAGATGAAACTGAAACTGAATCTGAAATTTAAACTGAATCAGAAACTGGAGCTGAAGCTGAAGCTGAAGCTGAAACTGAAGCTGAAAAGCCTGAAACTGAATTTGAAACATGAGCTGAAACTATAGATGAAACTGAAGCTGAAACTGAAATTGAATCTGAAAGTGAAACTGAAGCTGAAACTGAAATTGAATCTGAAAGTGAAACTGAAACTGAAACTGAATCTGAAACTGAAACCGAAACTGAAACTGAAACTGAAACTAAGACAGACTGAAACTAAAACGGAAACTGAAACTCGAACTCGAACTCGAATACAAACTCAAACTAAAAATAATATTGAATCTGAAACAGAAACTGAAACTGAAACTGAATCTGAAACTGAAACTTAAACTGAAAATAAAACTGAAACTGAAACTGAAACTGATCCTGAAACTGATCCTGAAACTGAAACTGAAACTAAAACTGAAACGTAAACGGAAACTGAAACTGAAGATGAGACTGAGACTGTAACCGAAACTGAAACAGAAACTGAAACTGAAACGGAAACGGAACCTATAACTGAAACTGAAGCTGAAACAGAAACTGAAACTGAAGCTGATACTGAATTTGAAACCTACACGGAAACTATAGCTGAAACTGAAATTGAAACTGAAACTAAATCTGAAACTGCAACTGAAACTGAAACTAAGACAGACTGAAACCAAAACTGAAACTGAAACTCGAACACAAACTCAAACTGAGAATAGAACTGAAACTGAAACAGAAACTGACACTGAAACAGAAACTGAAACTGAAATTGAATCTGAAACTGAAGCTGGACTTGAAACGGAAACTGAAAAGGAAACTAAAACTGAAACTAAAACTCAAAATCAATCTCAAAATCAAGATGAAACTGAAACTGAATCTGAAATTTAAACTGAAACAGAAACTGGAGCTGAAGCTGAAGCAAAAGCTGAAACTGAAGCTGAAAAAGCCTGCAACTGAATTTGAAACTTGAGCTGAAACTATAGATGAAACTGAAGCTGAAACTGAAATTGAATCTGAAACTGAAACTGGAACTGAAACTGATTCTGAAACTGATTCTGAAACTGAAACTGAAACTGCTACTGAAACTAAGGCAGACTAAAACTAAAACGGAAACTGAAACTCAAACTCGAACTCGAATACAAACTCAAACAGAAAATAATACTGGAACTGAAACAGAAACTGAAACTGAAAATAAAACTGAAACTGAAACTGAAACTGAAACTGAAACTGAAACTGATACTGAAACTGAAACTCAAACTCAAAATTAAACTCAAACTTGAAATCAAACTCAAAATCAAACTCAAACTGAATCTGAAACTTAAGCTGAAACTGAAACTGAAGCTGAAGCTGAAGCTGTAACTGAAAATGAAAAAGACTGAAACTGAATTTGAAACTTTAGCTGAATCTATAGATGAAACTGAAGTTGAAACTGAAGCCGACACTGAAACTGAAACTGAGACTGAGACTGAAACTGAAATTGAAACTGAAATTGAAACTGATACTGAAACTTAAACTAAAACAGATACTGAAACTGAAACTGAAACAGACACGTAATCTGAGGCTGAGACTGAAACTGAAACTAAAACTGAAACAGAAACTGTAACTGAAACTGAAAATGAAATTGAACCTGAAGCTGAAGCTGGACTTGAAACGGAAACTGAAACGGAAACTAAAACTGAAACTCAAACTCAAAATCAAACCCAAAATCAAGATGAAACTGAAACTGAATCTGAAATTTAAACTGAATCAGAAACTGGAGCTGAAGCTGAAGCTGAAGCTGAAACTGAAGCTGAAAAGCCTGAAACT
>JACJUY010001796.1:26370-45734 GCA_014220935.1 Platorchestia sp. MABIK
ATCTCTCTGATTGGCGGTCCTGGACCTAGTCCTTCTCTCATTCGCTGGTTGAACTTCTTTCACGAGTCACGTCGACCAAAAATTGTTTCCATGGTTACGTTAGCCTTTCGAGCGTCTCAGGTGTCGGTAATTCATTACTGTCGACTTTCGCGGTTGGCGTTCATTAACTCTGCCCGCAGAGTAAGTCCCTTATCCAAGCCTCTTCCAAAATCAAAACATTTTTCAACACCGGACAGTTGGGGTTAGTAACAAATTTTCCCGTCGAGTGTTGTTCGACCGAGGGTTCTGAAGTTCCTCCACCAGAAATTCTTGCTGACCAACAGCTAACACTTGAAACACCCCATTCGCTCGCACCATACATATAAACATGTTGAACCACAACATTCAGGCATTCCACATGTTGAAGCGACCCGTCTGTACTGTTGGAGTTACGTAATTTTTTATTTGCGCTAAGGTGCTAACGAAGCCTACTAAAGATATGCAAAAAGAACACAAAAAACACAAATCAGTATGAAACTGAATCTGAATATGAATATGAAACTGAAACAGAAACGGAAGCAGAAACTGAAACTAAAACTGTAACTGGAACAGAAACTGAAACTGAAACTCAAAATCATACTGAAACTGAAACTGAAACTGAGGCTGAAACAGAAACAGCAAATTAAAACTGAAACTGAATTTGAAACTGCAACTGAAACTGAAACTGAAACTGAAACTGAAACTAAAACTGAAACTGAAACTGAAACTGAGTCTGAAACTGAAACTGAAACAGAAACTGAAACTGAAACTGAAAGTAAAACTAAAACTGAAACTGAAATTCAAACTGAAACTGAAACTGATGCTGAAGCTGAAGCTGAACCTGAATCTGAAACTTGAACTGAAACTGAAACTGAAACTGAAACTAAAACTGAAACTGAAACTAAACCTGAAACTGAAACTGAAACTCAAACTGAAACTAAAACTGAAACTGAAATTGACACTGAAACTGAAACTGAAATAGAAACTGAAATTGAAACTGAAACTGAATCTGAAACTGAAACTGAAACTGAAACTTGAACTGAAATTGAAACTGAAGGTGAATCTGTAACTGAAGCTGAAACAGAAACTGAAACTGAATTTGAAACTAAAGCTGAAACTATAGATGATACTGAAGCTGAAACTGAAGCTGAAACTGAAGCTGAAACTGAAGCTGGAACTGAAGCTGAAACTGAAGCTGAAACTGAAGCTGAAACTAAAGCTGGAACTGAAACTGAAACTGAGACTGAGACTGAGAAGGAAACTGAAACTGAAGCTGAAACTGAAACAGACACTGAAACTGAAACAGAAACTGAAGCAGCAACTGAAACAGAAAATGAAACTGAAGATGAAACTGAAACTGAAACCGAAACAGAAGTTGAACCTGACACTAAAGCTTGAGCTGAAGCTGACACTGAAGCTGTAACAGAAGCTGAATATGAATTTGAAACTTGAGCTGAGATTGTAGATGAAACTGAAACTGAAACTTAGACTGAGACTGAAACTGAAACAGAAACAGAAACTGAAACAGAAACTGAAGCTGAAACTGAAACTCAATCTGAAATTGAAACTGAAAGTGAAACTCAAAATCATACTGAAACTGAAACTGAATCTGAAACTGAAACTGAAACTGAAACAGAAGCTGAAACTGAATATAAAACTAAAGCTGAACCTATAGATGAAACTGAAGCTGAAACAGAAGCTGAAACTGAAGCTGAAACTGAAGCTGAAACTGAAACTGAGACTGAGAATGGAACTGAAACTGATACTCAAACTGACACTGAAACTGAAACTGACACTGAAACTGATGCAGAAACTAAAGCAGAAACTGAAACTGAAGCTGAAACTGAAACAGAAACTGAAACTGAAGCTGAAGCTGAAGCTGAAACTGAAGCTGAAACTGAAGCTTAAACTGAAGCTGAAACTGAAGTTGAAACTAAAACTGAAACTGAAATTGAGACTGAGACTGTGACTGAAACTGAAACTGAAACTGAAACAGAAACAGAAAATGAAAATGAAACTGAAACTGAATTTGAATCTGAAACTGAAACTGGAACTTAAACTGAAACTGAAGCTGAAACTGAGGCTGAAACTGAAACTGAGACTGAAACTGTAACTGAAACAGAAACTGAAACTGAAACTCAAAATCATACTGAAACCGAAACTGAATCTGCAACTGAAACTTGAACTGAAGCTGAAGCTGAATCTGAACCTGAAAATGAATCTGAAACTGAAACTGAAACTGAAACTGAAACTGAAACTGAAACTAAAACTGATACTGAAACTGAAACGGACACTGCAACTGAAGCTGAAGCTGAACCTGAAGCTGGAGCTGAAGCTGAAACTGAAGCTGAATCAGAAGCTGAAACTGAATTTGAAACTTAAGCTGAAACTGCAACTGAAACAGAAACAGAAAATGAATCTGAAACTGAAAATGAATCTGAAACTGAAAATGAATCTGAAACTGAAACAGAAACTTGAACTGAAACAGAAACTGAAGCAGAAACTGAAACAGAAACTTAAACTGTAACTGGAACGGAAACTGAAACTGAAACTCCAAATCATACTGAAACTGAAACTGATACTGAAACTGAAACAGAAGCTGAAACAGAATTTGAAACTAAAGCTGAACCTATAGATGAAACTTAAGCTGAAACTGAAACTGGAACTGAGACTGAGAATGAAACTGAAACTGAAACTGAAGCTGAAATTGAAACTGAAACTGAGATTGACACTGAAACTGAAACTGAAATAGAAACTCAAACTGAAACTGAATCTGAAACTGAAACTAAAACTGTAACTGAAACAGAAACTGAAGCTGAAACTCAAAATCCTACTGAAACTGAAACTGAATCTGAAACTGAAACTTAAACTGGAACTGAAACTGAAACTGAAACTAAAACTCAAACTGAAACTGATACTGAAAATGAAATTTAAACTTAAATTAAAACTGAACTGAAGCTGTAACTGAAACTGAAACTGAGACTGACACTGAAACTGAAACTGAAACTGAAATAGAAACTGAAACTGAATCTGAAACTGAAACTGAAACTGAAACTGAAACTTGAAATGAAATTGAAACTGAAGCTGAAACTGAAGCTGAAACTGAAACTGAAATGGAAACTGAAACTGAAACTGAAACTAAAGCTGAAACTGAAACTGAAACTGAAACTGATGCGGAAGCTGAAACTGACACTGAAACTGTAGCTGGAGCTGAAACTGAAGCTGAGGCTGAGGCTGAAACTGAAACTAAAACAGAAGCTGAAACTGAATTTGGAACTTAAGCTGAAACAGAAGATGAAACTGAAGCTGAAACTGAAGCTGAAACTGAAGCTGAAACGAAAACGGAAAATGAAACTGAAACTGCGACTGTGACTGAAACTGACACTGAAACAGAAACAGAAAATGAAACTGAAACTGAAACTGAATATGAATCTGAAACTCAAACTGAAACTTAAACTGAAACAGAAAATTAAAACTGAAACTGGAACTGAATCTGGAACTGGAACTGGAACTGAAACTGAAACTGCAACTGAATCTGAAACTGAAACTGAAGCTGAAACTGAAACAGAAACTGAAACTGAAACTGAAAGTAAATATAAAACTGGAACTGAAACTTAAACTGAAACTGAAACTGACACTGATGCTGAAGCTGAAGCTGAACCTGAAACTGAAACAGAAACACAAAATGAAACTGAAACTGAATTTGAATCTGAAACTCAAACAGAAACTTAAACTGAAACAGAAACTGAAACTGAGACTGAGAATGAAACTGAAACTGATACCGAAACTGAAACTGAAACTGAAACTGAAGCTGAAGCTGAAACTGAAACTGAAGCTGGAGCTGAAGCTGAACCTAAAGCTGGAGCTGTAGCTGAAACTGAAGCTGAAATTGAATTTAAAACTTAAGCTGAAACTGTAGATGAAACTGAGGTTGAAACTGAAGCTGAAACTGAAGCTGTGACTGAAGCTGAAACTGAAGCTGAAACTGAAGCTTAAACTGAAACTGAACCTGAGATTGAAACTGAGACTGTGACTGCAACTAAAACTGAAACAGAAAATGAAAATGAATCGAAAACTGGAAATGAATCTGAAACTGAAATTGGAAGTTAAACTGAAACTGAAGCTGAAACAGAAGCTGAAACTGAAGCTGAAACTAGAGCTGAAAATGAATCTGAAATTAAAACTGGAACTTAAACTGAAACTGAAGCTGAAACTGAAACTGAAACTGTAACTGAAACAGAAGCTGAAACTGAAACTCAAAATCATACTGAAACTGAAACTGAATCTGAAACTGAAACTTAAACTGAAACTGAAACTTAAACTAAAACTGAAACTGAAACTGAAACCGAAACTGAAACTGATACTGAAACTTAAACTTAAACTGAAACTAAAACTGGAACTGAAAATGGAACAGAAACTGAAACTGAAACTGAAACTGAAACTGAAGCTGAAACTGAAACTGAAACTGAGACTGACACTGAAACAGAAATTGAAACTGAAATAGAAACTGAAACTGAAACTGAATCTGAAACTGAAACTGAAACTGAAACCTAAACTGAAATAGAAACTGAAGCTGAAACTGAAGATGAAACAGGAGCTGAAACTGAATTTGAAACTGAAGCAGAAACTGAAACTGAAACTGAAACTAAAACTGATACTGAAACTGAAACTTAAACTAAAACTGAAACTGAGTCGGAAACTGAAACTGAAACAGAAACTGAAACTGAAACTGACAGAAAAACTAAAACTGAAACTGAAACTTAAACTGAAACTTAAACTGAAACTTAAACTGAAGCTGGAGCTGAAGCTGAAACTGAAGCTGAAACAGAAGCTGAAAATAAATTTGAAACTTGAGCTGCAACTGTAGATGAAACTGAAGCTGAAACTGAAGCTGAAACTAAAACTGAAACTGAAACTGAAACTGAGACTGTGACTGAAACTGAAACCGAAACTGAAACTGAAACTGAAACAGAAACAGAAAATGAAACTGAATCTGAAACTAAAACTTTAACTGGAACAGAAACTGAAACTCAAAATCATACTGAAACTGGAACTGAAACTGAGACTGAAACAGAAACATAAAAATTAAATCTGAAACTCAAACTGAATCTGAAACTGAAAATGAAACTGAAACTGAGACTGTGCCTGAAACTGAAACTGAAACAGATACAGAAAATGAAACTGAATCTGAATATGAATCTGAAACTGAAACAGAAACTGAAGCAGAAACTGAAACTAAAACTAAAACCGTAACTGGAACAGAAACTGAAACTGAAACTCATAATCATACTGAAACTGAAACTGAGGCTGAAACAGAAACAGAAGATTGAAACTGAAACTGAAACTAAATCTGAAACTGAAAGTGAACCTGAAACTGAGTCTGAAACTGAAACAGAAACTGAAACTGAAAGTAAAACTAAAACAGAAACTGAAACTTAAACTGAAACTGAAACTGAAACTGATGCTGAAGCTGAACCTGAACCTGAATCTGAAACTAAAACTGAAACTGAAACTGAAACTGAAAGTAAAACTAAAACTGAAACTAAAACTTAAACTGAAACTGAAACTGAAACTGATGCTGAAGCTGAATATGAACCTGAATCTGAAACTAAAACTGAAACTGAAACTCGAACTGAAACTGAAACTAAAACCGAAGCTGAAACTGACACTGAAACTGAAACTGAAACTGAAATAGAAACTGAAACTGAAACTTAAACTGAAATTGAAACTGAAGCTGAAGCTGTAACTGAAGACGAAACAGAAGCTGAAGCTGAATTTGAAACTAAAACTGAAACAATAGATGAAACTGAAGCTGAAACTGAAACTGAAACTGAAGCTGAAACTGAAACTGAGACTGAAAATGAAACTGAGAATGAAACTGACACTGATACTGAAACTGAAACCGAAACAGAACCTGACACTGAAACAGAAGCTGAAACTGAAACAGACACCGAAACTGAAATAGAAACTGAAACAGGATCTGAAACTGTAGATGAAACTGAAACTGAAACCGAAACAGAAGCTGAAGCTGAAACTAAAGCTGGAGCTGAAGCTGAAACTGAAGCTGTGGCAGAAGCTAAAATTGATTTTGAAACTAAAGCTGAAACTGTGGATGAAACTTAAACTGAAACTTAGACTGAGACTGAAAATGAAACAGAAACAGAATCTGAAGCTGAAACTGAAACTGAATCTGAAACTGAAACTGAAACCGAAGCTGAAACTGAATTTGAAACTAAAGCTGAACATATAGATGAAACTGAAGCTGAAACTGAAGCTGAAATTGAAGCTGAAACTGCAGCTGAAACTGAAGCTGAAATTGAAGCTGAAACTGAAGCTGAAACTGAAACTGAGACTTAGAATGAAACTGAAACTGATAATGAAACTGGAACTGGAACAGAAGCTGAACTGAAACTGACAATGAAACTGAAACAGAAACTGAAACAGAAACTGAAACAGAAACTGAAACAGAAACTGAAACAGAAACTGAAACAGAAACTGAAACCGAAGCTGAAGCTGAAACTAAAGCTGGAGCTGAAGCTGAAACTGAAGCTTAAATTGAATTTGAAACATAAGCTGAAACTGTAGATGAAACTGAAGCTGAAACTGAAGCGGAAGGTGAAGCTGAAACTAAAGCTGAAACTAAAACTGAATCTAAAATTGTAACTGAGACTGTGACTGAAACAGAAACTGAAACTGAAACAGATACAGAAATGAAAATGAAAATGAAACTGAAAATGAATCTGAAAATGAATCTGAAACTGAAACTGGAACTTGAACTGAAACTTAAACTGAAGCTGAAACTGAAGCTGAAACAGAAACTGAAACTAAAACTGAATATGAATCTGAAACTGGAACTGGAACTTAAACTGAAACTGAACCTGAAACTGAGGCTGAAACTGAAACTGAAACTAAAACTGTAACTGAAACAGAAACTGAAACTGAAACTCATACTGAAACTGAAACTGAATCTGAAACTGAAACTTAAACAGAAACTGAGACTGAAACTTAAACTAAAACTGAAACTGAAACTAAATTTGAAACTGAAACTTAAACTGATACTGAAACTGAAGCTGAAGCTGAACCTGAACCTGAATCTGGAACTGAAACTAAAACAGAAACTAAAACTGATACTGAAACTGACACTGCAACTGAAGCTAAAATTGAAGCTGGAGCTGAAGCTGAAACTGAAGCTGAATCAGAAGCTGAAACTGAATTGGAAATGTAAGCTGAAACTGTAGATGAAACTGAAGCTGAAACTGAAGCTGAAACTGAAGCTGAAACTGAAGCTGAAACTGAAGCTGAAACTAAAACTGAAACTGAAACTGAAACTGAGACTGTGACTGAAACTAAAACTGAAGCTGAAACAGAAACAGACAATGAAACTGAATCTGAATATGAATCTGAAACTGAAACAGAAACAGAAACTGAAGCAGAAACTGAAACTAAAACTGTAACTGGAACAGAAACCGAAACTGAAACTCAAAATCATACTGAAACTGAAACTGGGACTGAAACAGAAATAGAAAATTTAAACTGAAACTGAAACTGAATCTGAAACTGAAACTGAAACTGAGACTGTGACTGAAACTGAAAAAGAAACTGATACAGAAACAGAAAATGAAAAGGAATCTGAATATGAATCTGAAACTGAAACAACAACTGAAGCCGAAACTGAAACTGAAACTAAAACTGTAACCGGAACAGAAACTGAAACTGAAACTGAAACTGTAACTGAAACAGAAGCTGGAACTGAAACTCAAAATCATACTGAAACTGGAACTGAATATGAAACTAAAACTTACACATAAACCTTAACTGAAACTGAAACTGAAACTGAAACTGAAACTGAACTGAGACTGAAACCGAAACTGAAACTGATACTGAAACTGAAACTGAAACTGAAACTAAAACTGACTCTTGATCTGGAACAGAAACTGAAACTGAAACTGATGCTGAAACTGAAACTGAAACTGAGACTGACACTGAAACTGAAACTGAAAATGGAATAGAAACTGAAACTGAACCTAAAACTGAAACTGAAACTGACACTGAAACGGAAATAGAAACTGAAGCAGAAACTGAAACTGAAACTGAAACTGATGCTGAAGCTGAAGCTGAAGCTGAAGCAGAACCTGAACCTGAATCTGAAACATGAACTGAAACTGGAACTGAAACTAAAACTGATACTGCAACTGACATTGAAACTGAAGCTGAAGCTGAAACTGAAGCTGGAGCTGAGGCTGAAACTGAAGCTGAAACAGAAGCTGGAACTGAATTTAAACTTAAGCTGAAACTGTAGATGAAACTGAAGCTGAAACTGAAGCTAAAACTACAACTGGAACTGAAACTGAAACTAAAACAATATTTGAAACTGAAACTGACACTGACGCTGAAACTGAAATTTAAACTGAAAAAAAAACTGAAACTGACACTGAAACTGAAGCTGAAACTGAAACTGAAACTTGAACTGTAAATGAAACTGAAGCTGAAGCTGAAGCTGAAGCTGAAGCTGAAGTTGAAGCTGAAGATGGAGCTGAAGCTGAAACAGAAGCTGATACAGGAGCTGAAACCGAATTTAAAACTTAAGCTGAAACCAAAGATAAAACTGTAACTGAAACTGAGACTGAGACTGAAAGTGAAATTAAAAGTGACAGTGAAAGTGCAAGTAAAAATGAAACTGAATCTGAAACTGAAACGGAAACTGAAACTGAAACTCAAACTCAAAATCAAACTTAAAATCAAACTGAAACTGAAACTAAATCTGTAACTTAAGCTGAAACTGAAACTCAAGCTGAAGCTGAAGCTGCAACTCAAGCTGAAGCTGAAGCTGCAACTGAAGCTGAAAAAGCCTGAAGCTGAAAAAGCCTGAAGCTGAAAAAGCCTGAAGCTGAAAAAGCCTGAAGCTGAAAAAGCCTGACGCTGGAAAGCCTGAAGCTGAAAAAGCCTGAAGCTGAAAAAGCCTGAAGCTGAAAAAGACTGAAACTGAATAGGAAACTTTAGCTGAAACTATAGATGAAACTGGAGCTGATACTGAAACTGAAACTGAAACAGAAACAGAAACTGAAACTGAAACTGAAAATGAAACAGATACTGGAACTGAAAATGAAACTGAAATTGACACTGAATCTGAAACTGAGACTGAAACTGAAACTGAAACTAAAACTGACACTGAAACTTATACTGAAACTGAAACAGAAACAGATACTGGAACTGAAACCGAAACTGAATCTAACACTGATACTGAATCTGAAACTGAAACTGAAACTGAAACTAAATCTGAAACAGATACTGGTACTGAAAATGAAACTGAAACTGACACTGAATCTGAGACTGGGACTGAAACTGAAACTGAAACTAAAACTGAAACTGAAACTTATACTGTAACTGAAACGGAAACAGAAACAGATACTGGAACTGAAACTGAATCTAAAACTGACACTGAATCTGATACTGAAACTGAAACTGAAACTGAAACTAAAGCTGAAACCGAAACAGAAAGTGAAAGTGAAACTGAAACTGAATCTGAAACTGAAACTGAAAGAAACACTGAATTTGAAACTAAAACTGAAACCGAAACTGAAACTGATACTGAAACTGAAACCGAGTCTGAAACTGAAACTGAAACTGAAAGAAACACTGAATTTGAAACTGAAACTGAAACCGAAACTGACACTGAATCCGAAACTGAAACTGAAGCTGAAACAGAAACTGAAACTGAAACTGAGACAGACTGAAACTGAAACAGAAAATGAAACTGAAACTGAAATGTAAACTGAAACTGAAACTTAAAGTCAAACTGATACTGAAACTGAAACTGAAACTAATACTAAAACTAAAACTTAAACTATAACTGAAACTGAAACTGAAACTGAAACTGACACTGACACTGAAACTGAAACTGTAATAAAAACGGAAACTGAAACTGAAGCTGAAACTGAAACTGAAACTGAAGCTGAAACTAAAACTGACACAGTAAATGAAACTGAAATTGGAACTGACACTGACACTGAAACTGAAATTGAAACTGAAACTGAAACAGATACTGGAACTGAAACTGAAACTGTAACTAAAACTGACACTGAATCTAAAACTGAAACTGAAGGTGAAACAAAAACTGAAAATGAAACTGAAACAGAGACTGAAACTGAAAGTGGAACTTATACTGAAACTGAAACAGAAACTGAAACTGAAGGTAACACTGAATCTGAAACTGAAACTGAAATTGAAACTAAAATTGAAACGGAAACTGAAACTGAAACTGAAACTGAAACTAATGCTAAAACTAAAACTGAAACTATAACTGAAACTGAAACTGAAACTGACACTGAAACTGAAACTGTAATAAAAACTGAAACTGAAACTGAAGCTGAAACTGAAACTGTAACTGAAACTGAAACTAAAACTGGAACAGTAAATGAAACTAAAATTGAAACTGACACTGACACTGAAACTGAAATTGAAACTGAAACTGAAACAGAAACCGATACTGGAACTGAAACTGAAACTGTAACTAAAACTGACACTGAAACTAAAATTGAAACGGAAACTGAAACCGAAGCTGAAATAGAAACTGAAAGTGAAACTGACGCTGAATCTGAAACTGAAACTGAAACTGAAGCTGAAACTGAAACTGAAACTAAAATTGAAACGGAAACTGAAACCGAAGCTGGAATAGGAACTGAAAGTGAAACTAAAACTGAAACTGAGACTGAAACTGAAACTGAAACAGAAACTGAAAGTGAAACTGAAACCGGGACTGAGACTGAAACTGAAACTGAAACACAAACAGAAACTCAAACTGAAACGTAAACTGAAAATGAAACTTAAAGTGAAACTGACACTGATACTGAAACTGAAACTGAAGCTAAAACTATACCTGAAACTGAAACTGAAACTGACACTGATGCTGAAACTGAAACTGAAATAAGAACTGAAACTGAAAACGAAGCTGAAACTGAAACTGAAACAGAAATGGATACTGGATCTGAAACTGAAACTGAAATTAAAACTGACTCTGAATCTGAAACTGAAACTGAAGCTGAAACAAAAACTGAAAGTTAAACTGAAACTAAGACTGAGACCGAAACTGAAACTGAAACAGAAACTGAAACTGCAACTGAAACAGGAACTGATACTGAATCCGAAACTGAAACAGATACTGAAACTGAAAGTAACACTGAATCTGAAACTGAAACTGACACTGAATCTGAAACTGAAACTGAAACTGAAACTGAAGCTGAAACTGAAACTGAAACTGAAACAGTAACTGAAACTGAAACTGAACCTGAGACTGAGACTGAAACTGAAACTGAATCAGAAACAGAAACTGAAACTGAAACGTAGACTGAAACTGAAACTTTAAGTGAAACTGATACTGATACTAAAACTGAAACTGAAACTGAAACTAAAACTATAACTGAAACTGAAACTGAAACTGAAACTGACACTGACACTGAAACTGAAGCTGTAATTAAAACTGGAACTGAAACTGAAACTAAAACGGAAACGGAAATGAAACCGAAACTAAAGCTGAAGCAGAAACTGAAACTGAATTTGAAACTTAAGCTGAAACTGTAATACAAGCTGAAATTGATGCTGAATCTGAAACTGAAACTGAATCTGAAACTGAAGCTAAGACAGACTGGAACTAAAACTGAAACTGAAACTCGAACTCGAACACAACTCAAACTGGAAATAAAACGGAAACTGAAACAGAAACTGAAACTGAAACAGAAACTGAAACCGGAACTGAAACTGAAATTAAATCTGAAACTGAAGCTGGAACTGAAACTGAAACGGAAACTCATTACTGAAACTCAAACTCAAACTCAAAATCCAACCCAAAATCAAGATGAAACTGAAACTGAATCTGAAACTTGACCTGAACAGAAACTGGAGCTGAAGCTGAAACTGAAGCTGAAACTGAAACGAAAACTGAAACGGAAACTCAGACTCAAACTCAAAATCTAAACCAAAATCAAGATGAAACTGAAACTGAATCTGAAACTTAAACTGAAACAGAAACTGGAGCTGAAGCTGAAGCTGAAACTGACACTAAAACTGAAACGGAAACTGAAACTGACGCTGAAGCTGAAACTGAAAGTGAAACTGAAACTGTGACTGAGACTGAAACTGAAACAGAAACTGAAACTGAGACTGAGACTGAAACTGAAAAAGAAACTGACACGTAAACTGAAACTGGAACTTAAATTGAAACTGAAACTGAAACTGAAACTGAAGCTAAAATTATAACTGAAACTGAAACTGAAACTGACACTGACGCTGAAACTGAAACTGTGATAAAAACTGAAAAAGAAACTGAAGCTGAAACTTGATCTGAAACTGCAACTAAAACTAAAACTGAAACTGAAACTGAAACTGACACTGACTCTGAAACTGTAACTGAAACTGAAATAAAAACTGAAACTGACACTGAAACTGAAGCTGAAACTGAAACTTAAACTGAAACTGAAACTTAAACTGAAACTGAAACTGACACTGAAACTGAAATTGAAACTGAAACTGAAACGAAAACAGATACTGAAACTGCAACTGAATCTGACACCGAAATTGAAACTGAAAGTAACAATGAATCTGAAACTGAAACTGAAACTGAGACTGAGACTGAAACTGGATCTGAAACTGAAACAGAAACTGAAACTGGAACTGAAACTGAAACATAAACTGAAACTGAAATTTGAAGTGAGACTGATACTGAAACTGAAACTGAAGCTGAAACTGAAACTAAAACTATAACTGAAACTGAAACTGGAACTGAAACTGACACTGACACCGAAACTGAAACTGTAATACACACATACATATACCAAGCCTCTCCTCTCTATGGGAATGTAGCCGACAGCAGGCCACTAACAACACCCCTAGTCACTAGGATGCGAGAGAGGCAGCACTGGCCGCACCAGAACTGCCAGGATCAGCAGCAGCCCAGCACAACCACTTTCTACAGTCAGGCACGACAGCCATAGCTGGTTTACCCCGACCGCTTCATTGCGTGCAGCCCCTCCCCCCGCGCAGGACAGGTTAACCCCATCACACGCGGTCAAGCTCCCAGTACCGCGTCAGAAATAAAATTACCTTCTTATCCACTGCCCCCACTCACTTCTGTCCGCAGTCATCCCTCTCGCCACATTCACAGTCAGACCCCTTCCATACAAAGAACGCTTCACCCAATCCATCCAACACATTTGTGGTCTACCTCGCACTCTAATACCACTCACTTCCGACATATAAATCTTTTTCACCAGCCGCTCCACATTCATTCTTTCAACATGCCCAAACCATCCAAGCACTCTTTCATCCACTCGTCTGCTCAGCTTTTTGATAACCACCGTCTGCCCCCTAACCAACTCATTCCTGATCCTATCTCTTCTTTTTACTCCATACATGCTCCTCAAACACTCCATCTCAAACTCATCCATCCTCCTCCTCTCAGCTACTCTCAAACACCCACGACTCGGCTCCATACAACAAAACTGGCGCAATCAACTTTCATACAGTCCCCTCTTAGCATTGACACTCAAACTCCTGCATTCAAAAACTTTCCTCATTGCATCCAATGTCTTACAGCCTTCACTCACTCGATGTTTCACTTCTACTTCCATACTATCCTTAACAGCCATATCCGACCCGAGGTCCCTAAAATGCTCTACCTCTACTAACACTTCACCATTCATCCTCACATCCAAAGTACCAAACACTCCACCTCTTGAACATCTCATCACCTCACTTTTATTCACATTTATCCTCAGTTTAAGCCTTTCGCACACTCCACCAAACTCTGCAACCAGTCTCCTCAGTTTTTCCTCTGAATCAGCCACAAGCACCGTATCATCTGCAAACCACAGCTGACACACTTCCCAATACACACCATTTCGTCCCACCAACTGCGCACCTTTTCCCAACACTCTGGCATTCACTTCCCTCACCACACCATCCATAAACAAATTAAACAACCACGGCGACATCACACATCCCTGTCTCACACCTGTCATAACTGGAAACCACTCACTCACCTCATTCCCTACTCTCACACACGCTCTGCTGTCAATGTAGAAACTCTTGATAGCATTCAACAGTCTCCCACCCACTCCATACAAACTCACAACTTGCCACAGAGCCTCACGGTCCACTCTGTCACACGCCTTCTCTAGATCAATAAAAGCCCAATATACATCTTTACCTTTTGCCAAGTGTTTTTCATTTACCTGCCTCACAGCAAACATTTGATCCACACAACCTCTGTCGCTTCTAAAACCACATTGTTCTTCAGCCAGCACACGATCCGTCATCACTCTCACTCTTCCAATCAAAACTCTTCCATACAGCTTCCCAACGACACTCAGTAAACTTATATCTCTAAAATTAACGCACTCATACCTGTCACCTTTCACCTTGTACAACGGAACTACACACGCGCTACTCAAATCTAACGGCACTTTACTAGCCCCAAAACACACATTAAATAAACGTACCAACCACTCTACAACCACATTTCCTCCTTTCTTTAGACATTCAACCGTGCAACCATCCACACCTGGTGCTTTCCCATTTTTCCTCACATCCAACGCACCTTTCACTTCTACACTTCTTATTCCACATCTATTACCTTCACCAAACACAGGCATTCTAACATCACTCCCAAAACTGTAACTGTTTTAAAATCTGAAACTGAAACTGAAGCTGAAACTGAAACTGAAACTGAAACTGAAACTAAAACTAAAACTAAAACTAAAAATGAAACTGAAACTGAAACAGATACCGGAACGGAAACTGAAACTGTAACTAAAACTGACATTGAATCTGAAACTGAAACTGATGCTGAAAGAAAAACTGAAAGTGAAACTGAAGCTGAGACTGAGACTGAAACTGAAACTGAAACAGAAGCTGAAACTGAAACTGAAACTGATGTTAGAACTGATATTGAAACTGAAACCGAAACAGATACTGAAACTGAAAGTAACACTGAATCTAAAACTGAAACTGAAATTGAAACTGACACTGAATCTGAAACTGAAACTGAAACTAAAACTGCAACTGAAACTGAAGCTGAAACTGAAACTGAAACTGACAACAAAACTGAAACGAAAACTGAAACTGAAACTGAAGCTGAAGCAGAAACAGAAACTGAAAGTGGAACTGAAACTGAAACTGAGACTGAGACTGAAACTGAAACTGAAACAGAAACTAAAAGTGAAACTGAAACTGAGACAGAAACTGAAACTGAAAATGATACAGAAACAGAAACTGAAACGTAAACTGAAACTGAAACTTGAAGTGAATCATAAACTGAAACTGAAACTGAAGCTAAAACTATAACTGAAACTGAAACTGAAACTGACACTGACGCTGAAACTGAAACTGTAATAAAAACTGAAACAGAAACTGAAGCTGAAACTGGATCTGAAACTGAAACTGAAACTGAAACTGAAACTTAAACAAAATCTGAAACTGAAACTGAAACTGAAACTGAAACTGAAACTAAAACTGACACTGACTCTGAAACTGAAATTGAAACTGAAATAAAAACTGAAACTGACACTGAAACTAAAGCTGAAACTGAAACGGAAACGGGAACGAAAACTGAAACTGACACTTACACTGAAACTGAAATTGAAACTGAAACTGAAACAGAAACATATACCGGAACTGAAACTGAATCTTTAACTACAACTGACAATGAATCTGAAACTGAGACTGAAACCTAAACTAAGACTAAAACTGAAACTGAAACTGATACTGAAACTGAAACTGAAACTGAAACAGAAACAGATACTGTAACTGAAACTGACACTGAAACTAAAACTAACACTGAATCTGAAACTGAAACTGAAACTGAAACTGAAACTGAAACAGAAACTGAAAGTGAAACTGAACTGAGACTGACACCGAAAATGAAACTGAAACAGAAACTGAAACTGAAACTGAAACTGACACTGAAACTGAAACTGAATCTGACACTGAAATTGCAACTGAGAGTAACACTGAATCTGAAACTGAAACTTAAACTGAAACTGAGACTGAGGCTGAAACTGAAACTGAAACAGAAACTGAAACTGGAACTGAAACTGAAACGTAAACTGAAACTGAAACTTAAAGTGAAACTTATACCGAAACTGAAACCCTAAGCTGAAACTGAAACTAAAACTATAACTGAAACTGAAACTGGAACCGAAACTGACACTGACACCGAAACTGGAACTGTGATAAAAACTGAAACTGAAACTGAAGCTGAAACTGAAACTGAAACAGAAACTAAAACTGAAACTGAAACTAAAACTAAAACTGACACTGAAACTGAAACTGAAACTGACACTGACACTGACACTGACACTGATACTGAAACTAAAATTGAAACTGAAAATGAAACAGAAACAGATACCGGAACTGAAACTGAAACTGTAACTAAAACAGACATTGAATCTGAAACTGAAACTGAAGCTGAAACTGCAACTAAAACTCTAACTGAAACTGAAACTGACACTGAAACTGGAACTGAAACTGTCACTGACACCGAAACTGAAACTGTGATAAAAACTGAAACTGAAACAGAAGCTGAAACTGAAACTGAAACAGAAACTAAAACTGAAACGGAAACTAAAACTAAAACTGACACTGAAACTGAAACTGAAACTGACACTGACACTGACACTGACACTGATACTGAAACTGAAAATGAAACTGAAAATGAAACAGAAACAGATACCGGAACTGAAACTGAAACTGTAACTAAAACTGACATTGAATCTGAAACTGAAACTGAAGCTGAAACAAAAACTGAAAGTGAAACAGAAACTGAGACTGAGACTGAAACTGAAACTGAAACTGACACAGAAGCTGAAACTGAAACTGAAGTTGGAACTGATACTGAAACTGAAACTGAAACAGATACTGAAACTCAATCTAAAAGTAACACTGAATTTTAAACTGAAACTAAAATTGAAACTGACACTGAATCTAAAACTGAAACTGAAACTGAAGCTGAAACTGTGAAAGAAACAGAAACTAAAACTAAGACGGGCACTGAAACCGAAACTGAAGCTGAAACTGAAACTGAAAGTGAAACTGAAACTGTGACTGAGACAGAAACTGAAACTGAAACGGAAACTGAAAGTGAAACTGAAACTGAAACTAAACTGAGACTGAGAACTAAAACTGAATCTGAAACTGAAACTGAAACAGAAACAGAAACAGAAACTGAAACTGGAACTGAAACTGAAACGTAAACTGAAACTGAAACTTAAAGTGAAACTGATACTGAAACTGAAACTGAAGCTGAAACTGAAACTAAAACTATAACTGATACTGAAACTGACACTGACACCGAAACTGAAACTGTAATAAAAACTGAAAATGAAACTGAAGCTGGAACTGAAACTGAAACTGAAACTAAAACTAAAACTAAAACTAATAATGAAACTGGAACAAAAACTGAGACTGAAACTGCAAGTGACAGTGATAGTGAAAGCGAAACGGAAACTGAAACTGAAACTGAAACTGACACTGACACTGACACTGATACTGAAACTGAAATTGAAACTGAAAATGAAACAGAAACAGATACCGGAAATGAAACTGTAACTAAAACGGACATTGAATCTGAAACTGAAACTGTAATACAAACTGAAACTGAAACGGAAGCTGGAACTGAAACTGAAATTGAAAACGAAACTAAAACTAAAACTGAAACTGAAACTGAAACTGAAACTGACACTGACACTGAAACTGAAGCTGAAACTGAAACTGAAACTTGAACTGTAATTGAAACTGAAGCTGAAACCGAAGCTGAAATTGAATTTGAAACTTAAGCTGAAACTATAAATGAAACTTAAGCTGAAACTATATATGAAACTGAAACTAAAACTGAGACTGAGACTGAAATTGAAACTGAAACTGAAACAGAAACTGGAACTGAAACTGAAACTGCAACTGACACTAGAACTGATACTAAAACCGAAACTGGAACAGATACTGAAATTGAAAGTAACACTGAATCGGAAACTGAAACTGAAACTGAAACTGAATCTGAAATTGAAACTGAAACTGAAACTGAAGCTGAAACTGAAAATGAAACTGAATCTGAAACTGAAACTGAATCTAACACTGAAACTGAAACTAAGACAGACTGAAACTGAAACTGAAACTGGAACTCGAACTCGAACTCGAACACAAACTCAAACTGAGAATAAAACTGAAACTGAAACAGAAACTGAAACTGAAACAGAAACTGAAACTGAAATTGAAACTGACACTGACGCTGAAACTGAAATTGAAACGGAAATGAAAACTGAAACTGACACTGAAACTGAAGCTGAAACTGAAACTGAAACTGAAACTGAAACGTAAACTGAAGCTGAAACTGAAACTGAGACTGAGACTGAAACTGAAACTGATAGTGAAGCTGAAACTGAAACAGATACTGAAACTGACACTGAAGTTGAAACTGAATCTGAAACTGAATATGAAACTTAAGCTGAAACTGTAGCTGAAACTGAAGCTGATACTGAATTTGAAACTTATACTTGAACTGTAGCTGAAACTGAAGCTGAAACTGAAGCTGAAACTGAAACTGAATCAGAAACTGAAACTGAAACTGAATCAGAAACTGAAACTGGAACTGAAAATAAAACAGACTGAAATAAAACTAAGACCGAAACTGAAACAGTTCCTGAAATTGAAACAAAAACTAAACTGAAATGGAAATTGATATTGAATCTGAAACTGAAACTAAAACTGAAACTGAAACTGGAACAGAAACTGAAACTGAAAATGGAACTGAAACAGAAACTTAAACGGAAACGCAAACTGAAACTAAACTCATACTCAAAATTAAACCCAAAATCAAAGTGAAACTGATACTGAAACTGAAACTTAAACTGTAACAGAAACTGGAGCTGAAGCTGAAGCTGAAACTGAAACTGAAACTGAGACTGAAACTGAAACTGAAACTGAGACTGAGACTGAAACTGAGACTGTAACTGAAACTGATACTGTAACTGAAACTGAAACAGAAACAGTTACTATATCTAAAACTGAAACTGACACCAAAACTGACACTGAATCTGAAACTGAAACTGAAACAGCAACTGAAGCTGAAACCAAACTGAAACTGAAAGTGAAACTGAAACTGAAACTAAAGCTGAAACTGAAACTGAAACAGAAACTGAAACTGACACTGATACTGAAACTGAAACTGAAACTGAAACAGATGCTGAAACTGAAACTGAAGCTGAAACTGATAGTGAAACTGAAACTAAAACTGAAACGGAAACTGAAACTGAAACAGAAACTGAAACTGATACTGAAACAGAAACTGAAACTGAAACTGA
>JACJUY010001796.1:65360-113591 GCA_014220935.1 Platorchestia sp. MABIK
GAGTTCGAGTTCCAGTTTCAGTTTCAGGGGCAGTTTCAGTTTCAGTTTCAGTGTCAGTTTCTGTTTCAGTTTCAGTTTCAGTTCGAGTCTGAATTCGATTTCGAGTTTCAGTTCCAGTTTCAGGGGCAGTTTCAGTTTCAGTTTCAGTGTCATGGGCAGTTTCAGTGTCATGGGCAGTTTCAGTTTCAGTTTCGATTTCAGTTTTAGTGTCAGTTTCATTTTCAGCTTCAGCTTCAGTTTCAGTTTCAGTTTCAGTTTCAGTTCTAGTTTCAGTTTCATTTTGAGATTGAGTTCGAGTTTGGATTTTTTTAGAGTTTGAGTTTGAGTTTCAATTTTAGTTTCAGTGTCAGTTTCATTTTCGATTTCAGTTTCAGTTTCAATTAGAGTTTCAGTTTCATTTTCAGTTGCAGTTTCAGTTTCAAATTCAGTTTTAGTTTCAATTGCTGCATCAGTTTCAATTTTATTTTCAGTTTCTGTTTCAGCTCCAGCTTCAGTTTCGGTTTCCGTTTCAAGAGCAGTTTCAGTTTCAGTTTCAGGTTCAGTCTTAGTTTCATTTTTAGTTTCAGATCGAGTTTGAATTTTAATTCGAATTCTAAATTCAGATACAGTTTCAGGTACAGTTTCAATTTCAGTTTCAGTTTCAGTTTAAATTTCAGTTTCAGTTTCATTTTCAGTTTCAGTTTCGGTCTCAGTTTCAGTTTCAGTCTCAGTTTCAGTTTCAGTTAGAGTTTGAATTCGAGTTCTAGTTCGGGTTTCAGTTCAAGTCTCAGCTTCAGTTTCAGTTTCAGTTTCAGGGGCAGTTTCAGTGTCAGTTTCAGTTTCAGTTTAAGTTTCAGTTGCAGTCTCATTCTCAGTTTCAGTTTCAGTTTCAATTTCAGTTTCAGTTTCAATTTCAGTTTCAGTTTCAGTTTCAGTTTGAAGGGCAGTTTCAGTTTCTGTTCCATTTTCAGTTTCTGCTTTAGGGGCAATTTCAGTTTCAGTTTCAGTGTCAATTCCAGTTTATGTTTCATTTTCAGTTTCAGTTTCAGGGGCAGTTTCAGTTTCAGTTTCAGTCTCAGTTTCAGTTTCAGTTTCATTTTCAGTTTCGGTTTTAGTTTTAGGGGCAGTTAAAGTCTCAGTTTCAGTTTCAGTTTCAGTTCGAGTTTGAATTCGAGTTCGTGTTCGAGATCGGGTTACAGATTAAGTTTCAGTTTCAATTTCAGTTTCAGTTACTGTTTCAGGGGCTGTTTCAGTTTAGGGGCAGTTTCAGTTTGTCACAGTTTCAGTTTCAGTTCGAGTTCGAGTTTCAGTGTCAGTTTCGGTTTTAGTTTGAGTTTCAGTTTCAGTCTCAGTATCTGTTTCAGTTTCAGTTCGAGTCTGAATTCGAGTTCGAGTTCGAGTTTCAGTGTCAGTTTCAGTTTCAGTTTAAGTTTCAGTTTCAGATTAAGTTTCAGGTTCTGTTTCAGGGGCAGTTTCAGTTTCAGGATAAGTTTCAGTTTCAGTTTCAGTCTCATTCTCAGTTTCAGTTTCAGTATCAGTTTCAGTTTCAGTGTCAGTTTCAGTTTAAATTTCAATTTCAGTTTCATTTTCAGTTATCGTTTCAGTTCCAGTTTCAGTTGCAGTCTCAGTTTCGGTTTCAGTTTCAGCTAGAGTTTTGATTCGAGTTCTAGTTCGGGTGTCAGTTCAAGTTTCAGTTTTAGTTTCAGTTTCAGTTTCAGATTAAGTTTCAGTTTCTGTTTCAAGGCAGTTTCAGTTTCATTTTCAGTTTAAATTTCAGTAGCAGTCTCATTCGCAGTTACAGTTTCAATTTCAGTTTCGGTTTCAATTTCAGTTTCAGTTGTGAGCCCTTTAGCTGGGGCTCCGTTGTGTCGGTAGGATAGGAAAGGCGGCAACGTTCGAGTGGTTTACTGGACGTCGAAGCTTGCTTAGGGCCGGTGCTACCAACGGGAAGAGCTTGGTTAAAATGCGATTACTCATACACGACGAGCGCTTTTACGTGGCTCGGTGCACGAACGCACGAAGGCAGGCATTCATATACCTCCTCCTCATACGAAAACTATTGGCCGAGAAAAAAAAAATATAACAAAGTTTTTAGGTTTGAACAGTTTCAAAAACCACTCTAATCAAAAACGCAGATAGCACCGTCCGTCACAGTAAAATCGCAACACAATAGCACTGATTAAACCAATAAAAGCTAAACTAAAAGTTTAAGTACATCAACGCAAAGCAAAAAGTATAAAGGCGGCTGAAGCGATAAAATAAAAATTGCCCTTTTCTTCAAACTTTAAAATTAGAGTACTCGGTACAACACCATTACATAGTGCATGGGTCGTACTAGACTATGACTAAACGTAAATAGACACATGATTGTAAAAATGCTGGTTGAAACTCATGAAAAATTAAATTATTAATTTTACCGCGCATTTAGTAAACGAGGTCGAAGTTATCGCGCTTTTAGTAACGAAGTTATAGCGTAACAATTAAATACATGAGTAAAACGCCAGTTAAAAACAACGATAGTATTGATGGTTCTTGCAACGAAATAAATGATTAAAGTAATAAACAATTTAAATGTTAACCGAAAACATCCATAATTTAAACATCCGTGAAAAATAGTGGCCGTTGCCACCGCGAACTACACAAAATACATGAACATCATTAGTCGAAATTTTTGTAGACACTCCGAACCGTTGTGAGCGCATAACCAAGCTTAAAACATGAAATTACTCATAAAACCAACAAACAAATAAAGCGTCAAACGACAGCACGAATATAATTCTGGTTACTAAATAACCAAGTGAAGCGTGCGTGATTAAACAAGTAAAACATCTATGACGCAGTCCGTAACAAGGCAAATGGAAAGATCAGTCCAAGCTGGTAATGCTTAGAGCGTAATGACTAATTCAAACTTCATCAAACTTAATTTAATAATTAATTAGTTCGTCTTATTCAAATTTTCAACTGAATTAATAATCGAATGACTTGTATTTATGCATGAAGTACCGATGATTTAATCGAAAGGAAAAAGGGATACATGCTCCGTAGAGTTCATATTGTGTTTTTAGAGATTATACTCGCAAAGTCGAGATAACACAAGTCAGATCGGATATTTAAATATTTAGTAAAACAATTTACGGGATCAATACCTGTATGCCGTAGAACTCGTTTAAACCATAAAATTAATCGATTGCAATAGATTATATAAACATCAAAAGCAAGTTAAACACATCAAAAGCGAGTTAACCTCAACCAGAAAACCAAAGGAAATGCTAACTGATCGGTTTCAATAGAGCATGATTTTTCTTGTTATCCTTCCCTTGCACGAAGGTGAATTATCAATTAATAATTCGCTAATTTCCATTAACACATTAACGAACTGGATTTACAAATTTATGACGGTATATGAACGGAAATAAATCAACAAATTAGGAAATAACGCAGTAAAAGTTGCATCGAAAAATTTAGAAACAAGGAAAATGTCATTATTACCTAACGCCGAAAAGAAAAACACATTTGAAGTTTTAACTCCGCCGGTTACACCAATTTACAACCATGGTGACACAAAAACACAAAGATAAATGGTTAATAGGTATTACTAAAAATGAACGAACAAATTGAAAACCAAATGAACAATTACCAATGGTAAAAATATGGTTACCAAACTTGAAGATAAAAGTTAAGTCAAATCTTCTAATTAAGTCAATTCCTCCCCCATAATGTCGAAGTGCACAATTTTAATAGTTACGCACAAGGAAAAAATTTTATTGTAGATAAAATCATAGTGTGAAGGTAATTAAACACTCGTCAAAATAACAAAAACTTTCAATTGAAAAGTAATTGATCTCAATGGAACTGTTTAGGAAAAACAACTGCTATGTCCTTTCTAATAGCAAGTTGCTAAAAACAATAATACAACATTGTTCCAGTTGTTTAAACACTGTTGGTCGTAGTTAATCCTAATTTTAAATTTTCTTGTCTCCGATGGGTTGGAACGAAAAGAAAAACTTGGAAGAGTGCTAGAAGAAAGACTCAGAAACTGTGAGAGAACTCTTGAATACTCATGAATCTGTCTTGAATAAAGACAGGAAGCAGTTCGCAAGTTACTTACGTAATTGCCAGCACAACCACCTTACCTGAAATTGAAAAAAAACAAGAAGATTAGCAAGGCCAGGTATTCATAAACATAATTTAACAAAGAACTAAAAATATAAAGACTAAAAATATAAAGAAATCAAAATTCAACCACCAATTTTTGATAAATAATACTTAATATGAATCTTATCAAGTGAGTTAACAGTCTCCTCATGAACCCAATTTTTAACTCACAAGTTTAGGCAAAGTCAAGTCATCTCCTATTAATCCTAAGTATTTGCACTCGGTAAATTCTTGTTAACAGGAAAATGAGAAATGAAAATGAAAATGAGAACTGCGTCTTGAGTCTCGTTCGGGAAATTTCCAATGACAAGAAAAATAAAAACAAGCTGCTCGCTCGATTTCGGAATATGAAATCAATTTAGCTTTTCACGATACCTCGAATTAATTTTGCATTTTGCTGAGGCCTCTAGAGCATTCGCCTCGACCGTGTAGCCGCGTCAGCGATTTCATTTCGCAGATGTATAATTCATTTTAGCCGAACGTAAGCGTTCATGATAAGGCGTGAACGAACGAAAAAAACAAAAAATAGCACAAAATTGCAAATAGCAAGCTTGAATTAAAAACACGTACTCTCTTGTTAAAACTTTGGAAATTAAAAATCAGAAGCCTAAGTTTAACTAAGTTCAAAAAGACTCACTATACTTATTTAGGAAATGAAAACTATAAACACTAAATTCTAAACAAAAAGCGTATACATGATTATAACGAAGCATAGCAAATAACACATTGCAATACATAGCTGATTACATAAGAAACATACGTAAGAACATACTTTACTCGTATATGGTACACGTACACGAATAGTTGAAAAAAATAAAAATCAATTTTCACGTTAAACGCTTTGAATTTTAATCGTTTAATCAGTTGTAAATTGTACAGTGGAAAATTTTGGTATTCTTGACGATAAATTGCATTCTTTTACGATTAGTAAATTTTAAATTACATAGCATGAAGCTTTACTGATCATGAAATTCGAGTAGGCTTGTATGATGACTACTATGACGCACTTGATCGTTTAAACGTGCTCAAAAAAGCATTAAATGAATTGAGGCCTCTCTCATTTGACAAATGACTAAGAAATAAATTAAATTTTGCTCTTTCTTCTAATAGTGTGCACTCGTCAATTATCCTTCAATCGACCAAAACACATCTTAATTATGACTAACCACCAGTCATATTCATGACTATTTACCTAGTCATACACATGGTCACAAATGTCGCAAATACGTTGGAATGCAGTCGTTACTGTCGCGCTGTCTGGATACTGTTACTGCAGTCGTCTCACTGTCTGGCGTGTCTTACGCCTAGCTAAAGTTCAATGCCTGGTGCAGTCTGAGCTGCGTGCTACTATGCACACTCTAGTTTTTTGTTACTCATTACTCTTTTAATATTACCAGACCACCACGTGTGGTTACTTAATGGGCGCACATCGCCTCTCATTATACCTCATTTCTTATTACTCTCGTATAGTACTACTTTAATTCGCCAGCACAATGACAACCGAAATCTACAATGCTAACCTCTGACCGTCAGGGTATCAATGGTATTCATTCCACCACCGTTTATGAACTAAAGTCAGAGTGCTATCGCAAAGCTTGTTCACTTGTCTGCGTACATTCAATGCTATTACCTCGCTGGTAAATTTACCTGGTACTATTAAACCATTTCCCAGATGTATCCACAGCCTGTAATGCCACTTCCGGTACCATTTACCTCTCTTATTTTCTTCTCTCGCGACAACTTATAATGCCCCGGTATCCTTTCTTTCAAATTATTTTCTTCTCTCGCGACAACTTATAATGCCCCGGTATCCATCTTTCACATCATTTTCTTCTCTCGCGACAACTTATAATGACCCGGTATCCTTTCTTTCAAATTATTTTCTTCTCTCGCGACAACTTATGATGCCCCGGTATCCTTTCTTTCACATTCACTAATGCTAGAACGTTGAGTTTTACAAAGGTCTTCAGCACTACCTTTGGGCAAATTGACAGTCACTACCTCCCGCAAGCAACATCCTAAATGACAGTCACTTCGCCGCAACATCCCACCAAACACAACCAGCAAAAAAACTCATAAATGACCTTCAAAACTCACAAAAATTATTTAAAATATAGTCACTCAAAATATAGTCACTCAACTAACTACTCAGACTTACGAATCTGGTTACTAGTTACACTGCGGCTATTACTGACTCTGTTTTTCTAACATTTGTATCTCTGTTACTCTCGAAATGTCACCTTCGCAGTCACGACAAATACGACAAATGATCACTGTAAACTATGGCTTTGTCACCAATAGATTTAGTTCAGGCGGTCTAGAATGCTCGGACCGTAACCTAATTTTAGCGAAAACATGGTAGGTTAGATTATTCTGTACTAATTTAGTTAAGATAGTAACATCAGTTACCAAATCACTCGGTCCAACAACTCTGGTCTCAGTTTTTTCAGACATTATTACGTTAATAGTTAGGTGTCTAGGTATTACACATCTTACACCACAAATTTATAAAACAGTGATTAAAACAAGGCAAAATTAATTCAAAAATTTAAATTACTTCCACTAACACTCGTAAAAAATAGAAAAATGCTGCAGCCACTCACTTTAAAAACAGCTCTCTTAAACTCTTCAAACATCTCACATCTAGAGTTCATTGAATACACTGCTTGCGCTTGCTGCAGTGCAGCCGTCGTTTGGCCTTGAAGCCTGCACGCACTGGCTTATGCAAAAAAAAACTGCCTGCAAAAACTCTACCTCTGCTGCTGCACAATGCCTGCATTGCGCTCAATGAAAATATAGGCTGCAACGGTACTAATACAATTATAACAATTGCTGCTTTACTTATCTTAAATTGTAGTTTTAGTTGTCGCACGCTGTCGCACGATCTCCGCAGTTGTTGTAGGCGATGCACTGTTGCTACTTCGTCCGTAGCACGAAGATAACGTAGATGTAGTCGACTGAAAAACCATGTCGCACTGTAGTTTGTAAATCTCTGAAGACGCTGTCCTTAGCAGTTCTCGGTGTCCTCGGTTTCTTGATGCTCTGACCGTCTCTGCAGATCTTCTTTTTAGACGTTATACTTCTATTCGTCACCAGACCATCTTCAAGTTAGTTTTCTTCATTCTTGACGACCGTTGATTTGCTGTTGTCACCAGATCTTCTTCTCAAACTTCCAAACTTCTCAAACTTCTTCTCTTCTTCTCAAACTTTCGACGAATTTCTTTAACTTCTTCACTTGGAAAACAAATTCTTCCGTGGGTGCGTCGTTTACTGGCCACCAATGTGAGCCCTTTAGCTGGGGCTCCGTTGTGTCGGTAGGATAGGAAAGGCGGCAACGTTCGAGTGGTTTACTGGACGTCGAAGCTTGCTTAGGGCCGGTGTTACCAGCGGGAAGAGCTTGGTCAAAATGCGATTACTCATACACGACGAGCGCTTTTACGTGGCTTTTACGTGCACGAACGCACGAAGGCAGGCAGGCGAACAGTTTCAGTTTCAGTTTCAGTCTCAGTTTCAGTTTCAGTTTCAGCTATAGTTTGAATTCGAGTTCTAGTTCGGGTTTCAGTTTCAGTTTCAGTTTAAGTTTCAGTTTAAATTTCAGTTCTAGTTGCAGATTAAGTTTCAGTTTCTGTTTCAGGTGCAGTTTCAGTTTCATTTGCAGTATAAGTTTCAGTTTCAGTCTCATTTTCAGTTTCAGTTTCAGTTTCAATTTCAGTTTCAGTTTCAGTTTCAGTTTCAGGATCGGTTTCAGTTTCAGTTTCAGTTTGAGTTTAAATTTCAGTTTCAGTTTCTTTTTCAGTTTTAGATTCAGTTCCAGTTTCAGTTTCAGTCTCAGTTTCGGCTAGAGTTTGAATTCGAGTTCTAGTTCGGGTTTTAGTTCACGTCTCAGCTTCAGTTTCAGTTTCATTTTCAGATTAAGTTTCAGTTTCTGTTTCAGAGGCAGTTTCAGTGTCAGTTTCAGTTTAAGTTCCGGTTGCAGTCTCATTCTCAGTTTCAGTTTCAGTTTCAATTTCAGTTGCAGTTTCAATTTCAGTTTCAGTTTCAGTTTCAGTTTCAGTCTCAGTCTCAGTTTCAGTTTCAGTTTCAGCTAGAGTTTGAATTCGAGTTCTAGTTCGGGTTTCAGTTCAAGCTTTAGCTTAAGTTTCAGTTTCAGTTTGAAGGGCAGTTTCAGTTTCAGTTTCTGTTCCATTTTCTGTTTCTGTTTTAGGGGCAGTTTCAGTTTCAGTTTCAGTTCGAGTTTGAATTCGAGTTCGAGTTCGAGTTCGAGTCTCAGTTTCAGTTTCATTTTCTGTTTCAAATTCCATTTCAGTTTTAGTTTCATTTGCATTTTCAGTTTCAGGATCAGTTTATGTCTGAATTTCAGTTTCAGTTTCATTTCGAGTTTGAATTCGAGTTCGTTTTCAAATTCGAGTTTCAGTTTTAGTTTCAGTGTTATTTTCAGTTTCAGTTTCGGTTTCAGTTGCAGTTAAATGGGCAGTTTCAGTTTCAGAGGCGGTTTCAGTTTCAGTTTCAGTCCCAGTTTCAGTTTCTGTTTCAGGGGCAGTTTCGGTTCCAGCTTCGGTTTCAGTATCAGTTTCAGTTTAAGTCTCATTCTCAGTTTCAGTTTCAGTTTCAGTTTCAGTTTCAGTTCCAGCTTCAGTCTCAGTGTCAATTTCAGTTTCAGGGGCAGTTTCAGTTTCAGGGGCAATTTCAGTTTCAGTTTCAGGGGCATTTTATGTTTCAGTTTCAGTTTCAGTTCGAGTTTGAATTCGAATTCGAGTTCGAGTTCGAGTTTCAGTTTCAGTTTGAAGTTCAGTTTCAGTTTCAGCTTCTGTTTTAGTATCAGTTTCGGTTTCAGTCTCATTTTCAGTTTCAGTTTCATTTTCATTGCCAGTTTCTGTTTCAGTTTCAGTTTCAGGCTCAGTGACAGTTTCAGTTTCAGTTTCAGTCTCAGTTTCTGTATCAGCTTCAGTTCGAGTTTAATTCGAGTTCGAGTTTCAGTTTCAGTCTCAGTCCTAGTTTTAGTTTCAGTTTCAGCTTCAGTTTCAGTTTCAGTTTCATTTTCAGTTTCAGTTTCAATTTAAGTTCAGTTTCGGTCCCAGTTTCAGTTTCATTTTCAGTTTCAGATCGAGTTTGAATTCGAGCTCGAGCTCGAGTACGAGTTTCAGTTTCAACTTCATTTTCAGTTTCAGTTTCTATTTCAGAGGCAGTTTCGGTTTCATTTTCATTTTCATTTTCAGTTTCAGTTTCAGTCTCAGTGTCAGTTTCAGTTTTAGTTTCAGGGGCTGTTTCAGTTTCAGTTTCAGGGGCAGTTCCAAATTCAGGGGCAGTGTATGTTTCAGTTTCTTTTTCAGTTTCAGTTTCAATTTCAGTTTCAGTTTCAGTTCGTGTCTGAATTCGAGTTTGAGTTTCAGTTTCAGTTCCAGTTTCAGTTTCAGGAGCACTTTCAGTTTCAGTTTCAGTCTCAGTTTCAGTTCCAGTTTCAGTTTCAGTCACTTTTTGCAGTTGCAGTTTCAGTTTCAGTCTCAGTTTCAGTTTCAGTTTCAGTTTCAGTCTCAGATACAGTTTCAGTTTCAATTTCAGTTTCAGTTTCAGTTTCTGGTTCATTTCCAGTTTCAGTTTCAGTCTCAGTTTCAGTATCAGTTCCAGTTCGAATTTAAATCCGAGTTCGAGTTTCAGTTTCAGTCTCAGTCCCAGTTTCAGTTTCAGTTTCAGTTTCTTCTCCAGTTTCAGTTTCATTTTTAGTTTCAATTTCGAGGCTGTTTCAGTCCCAGTTTCAGTTTCATTTTCAGTTTCAGGTCGAGATTGAATTCGATTTCGAGTTCGAGTTTCAGTTTCAGTTTCAATTTCAGTTTCAGTTTCTGTTTCAGGGGCAGTTTCGGTTCCAGCTTCGGTTTCGGTATCAGTTTCAGTTTCAGTCTCATTCTCAGTTTCAGTTTCAGTTTCAGTTTCATTTTCAGTTTCAGTCTCAGTGTCATTTTCAGTTTCAGGGGCAGTTTCAGTTTCAGGGGCAATTTCAGTTTCAGTTTCAGGGGCATTTTATGTTTCAGTTTCAGTTCGAGTTTGAATTCGAATTCGAGTTCGAGTTCGAGATTCAGTTTCAGTTTGAAGTTCAGTTTCAGTTTCAGCTTCTGTTTTAGTATCAGTTTCAGTTTCAGTCTCATTTTCAGTTTCAGTTTCATTTTCATTGCCAGTTTCTGTTTCAGTTTCAGTTTCAGGCTCAGTGACAGTTTCAGTTTCAGTATCAGTCTCAGTTTCTGTATCAGCTTCAGTTCGAGTTTAATTCGAGTTCGAGTATCAGTTTCAGTCTCAGTCCCAGTTTTAGTTTCAATTTCAGCTTCAGTTTCAGTTTCATTTTCAGTTTCAGTTTCAATTTAAGTTCAGTTTCGGTCCCAGTTTCAGTTTCATTTTCAGTTTCAGATCGAGTTTGAATTCAAGCTCGAGTTCGAGTTTCAGTTTCAACTTCATTTTCAGTTTCAGTTTCTGTTTCAGAGGCTGTTTCGGTTTCATTTTCATTTTCAGTTTCAGTTTCAGTCTCAGTGTCAGTTTCAGTTTTAGTGTCTGGGGAAGTTTCAGTTTCAGCGGCAGTTTCAAATTCAGGGGCAGTGTATGTTTCAGTTTCAGTTTCAGTTTCAATTTTAGTTTCAGTTTCAGTTTCAGTTCCAGTCACAGTTTCAGGAGCACTTTCAGTTTCAGTTTCATTTTCAGTTTCAGTTTCCTTTTCAGTTTCAGTTTCAGTTTCATTTTCAGTTTCATTTTCAATTTCAGGGGCAGTTTAAGTCTCAATTTCAGTTTCAGTTAGAGTTTGAATTCGAGTTCGTGTTTCGAGTCCGAGTATCAGTTTCAGTTTCAGTTTCATTTCAGTTTCAATTTCAGTTTCAGGGCAGTTTCAGTTTCAGTTTCAGGGGCGGTTTAAGTTTCAGTTTCAGTCCCAGTTGCAGTGTCAGTTCGAATTTAATTCGAGTTCGAGATCGAGTTTCAGTTTAAATTTCAGTTGCTGTTTGAGTTTCAGTTTCAGGGGCAGTTGCAGTCTTATTCTCATTTTCAGTTTCAGTCTCAGTTTCAGTATCAGTTTTAGTTCGAGTTTGAATTCGAGTTAGAGATTCAGTTTCAGTCTCAGTTTCATTTTCAGTTTCAGCTTCAGTTTCAGTTTCATTTTCAGTGTCAGTTTCAATTTCAGGGGTAGTTTGAGACTCAGTTTTAGTTTTATTTTCAGTTTCAGTTCGAGTTTGAATTCGAGTTCGAGTTTCAGTTTCAGTTTCAATTTCAGTTTCAGTTTCAGTTATTGTTTCACAGGTAGTTTCAGTTTCAGCTTCTGTTTCAGTATCAGTTTCAGTTTCAGTCTCATACTAGTTTCAGTTTCAGTTTCAGTTTCAGTTACAGTTTCAGTTTCAGTTTCAGTTTCATTTTTAGTTTCAGTTCCAGTCTCAGAGTCAGTTTCTGATTCAGTTTCAGGGGAGTTTCACTTTCAGGGTCAGTTTCAGTTTCAGTTAAAGGGGCAGTTTTAGTGTAAGTTTCTGTTTCATTTTCATTTTCAGCTTCAGCTTCAGCTTCAGTTTCAGTTTCAGTTTCAGTTTCAGTTCTAGTTATAGTTTCAGTTTCAGTTTGAGATCAAGTTTGATTTTTTGGTAGAGTTTGAGTTTCAGTTTCAATTTTAGTTTCTGTTTCAGTTTCATTTTTTATTTTTCTGTTTCAGTTTCAGTTTTAGGGGCAGTTTCAGTTTCAGTTTCAATCTCAGTTTGAGTTTTTGAATTAGTTTCAGTTTCAATTTCAATTTCTGTTTCAATTTCAGGATCAATATCAGTGTTTGTTTCAGTTCCTGGATCAGTTTCAGTTTCAGTTTCAGTCTCAGTTTCAGTTTCAGTTTGAGTTTCAGGCTCTTGTGTGTGCACTATTGCAATACCCGCGTACCACTCTCCCTGAGCACCTCAGAGGTTATATAAGCCGGCGTCCCTTCAGGCCCAGCGCTTAATCGTTCGCCACTACCGCTTGCACCAATAAAGTCTGCACCAAGCTCCGACTAGTTTTTCTGCCCGCACATAAGTGGTGGCCGTATTACAGAACGAACCTACGTCAAGAGGAAAAGTTATTTTTCGTGAGTGGTGTGGAAGCTGAAGAAGTATAGTCAAGAAGAAGTCTACATAGTTATTACAAGAGAAAACTGCCTACGAAGAACTGTGAAGAAGATTTGAAGAGACTACGCTAACAGATGACTGGACACGTCGAAGAAAACAGGATCCGCCAGTTATATCCGACGGTGTTGAGGATTTCGCTTAGATTTCCGTACGCAGCGTTGCTCGACAACTATATTCGGTGGTCTCCGTTCATCGGCGACGTTGCGCCGCTGCGAATTAAAGTTCTCGTATATGAGAGCGGCCAAGACATTTTAGTTGTCCTGGAGATTACCCTTGGAGCTGCACCAGGAAACCTGCAGTAACTACCGCTACGTCTACATCTACCGCGGCGAGAGGGCGTCTACCACAGGGAGGTCGTCCTACAGTGCGTCTACCGTGGCGAGCGTCTTCAGTTGTCCTACACTACGTAAAGTTAAGTAAACGCGGCGTTAAGCGCAGTTTAGCATTGCAGTTGTCATGCAGTAGTGGAGAGCTAGCGCTGGCAGTGGAAGTGTAAATTTTTTTTAGGTTGCTTTGTCAGACGACAGCAGCAAATTTTTTTTTTTTAGCAAGTCAGCTCAAGGCCGCATGCAGCGCTCTGACAGCAAGCAGTCAATGCACAAGCTTTGCTTTAGTGATCATCTGAAGTAGTGTGAGAAAGGTAATTTTTCAGAGTGAGTGCTATTGTTTTCATTGTTTCATGCACGGTGTTAGACGTGAGTAGAAGTTTAAGAGTTGATAAATTAGACGTGTTAGACGTGAGTAGAAGTTTAAGAGTTGATAAATTAGCCGAGTTAGACGAGAGTAGAAGTTCAAGTGTTGATAAATTTTTGATGTGCTCTGGTTTTTCAGTTTTTACTTGGTGTTTTTATTTGACGTGTGTTTAGGATTATTGTGATTTTTGTGTATGTACAATTTAATTTCATTGTGCATTGACTATTGACGACGACGCTCTTTGCCGTGTAGAGTTGTTGCGTAGATTTTGAACTGTATGTCTGACTCCTCAGATTCTGATGAAGTAATAAGGTCTCAGGCGACCAAAACAACTAGAGGTAGAGTCACTGTACCTAGGTTTCGTACTGAATCAGTTGCAGCAATGACCGACCCAGCAACTAATGGGGCGACTGGCCCAAATGGCCCAAATACTGGCCCTGGCCCTAGTGTCACTGACAGTGCCCTTGCAAGAGAAATAGCTGCTGCAATGCCTCGAGGAGGTACAATCATCTCAAACGCCGAATTGCCGCTGTTTCGTGGACGCAGACGACGGGAAGATCCCGAATTTTCAGAAAATAAGAGCTTTAGGACGCACATAGAAAACCTTAGAGCATATATGACGCTTTTACCTGATGCCAACAGTGATAGTGCTAAAAAAGAGCTGCTCATAAGATCGGCTAACAAAACGGTGGGTGATTTCAACCCCATCGTTACAAGTTTAATTAGTTCAAATTTGCTCTATTCGTTCGAAGATGTCATCAAAATCCTTGATGATATCCACGTAACGAGGGGCGAAAAGTCAGTACATGCGCTAGCATGCGACTTAAACCGTTTACGTTTTGCGCGAAATGATGCGTTGGCAGCACAGCTTGTGACAGCGTTTTCTAAAATACGTCAGCTGACTAACCACCTGCTCAATTCGAATGCCGTTAATTGGCAGAGGCACCCGTTTTTCAGGGCCAGTGCAAATTAGGAAGAGCTAAAGAAATTTGTAGGAGATAGTGTAGATCTTAGTGTAGCAATTACAGTGCTCGCTCCTTTGTTGGACGAGCCTTTCACAAAAAAGCTTTTTAATGTGTCATTTAGTTATTCAGAAGAGCTGTTGGCACGAATGGTAGCCGCTGTTCGAAATCATCCAGAAAGTAAGCCTATCGTAGCGAAGCAACGCAATAGCGAATTCTTTGTAGCGGACGTACGAGACGAGACTGAAGACCACGCTGAGAGACAAAGTTCAATGCAGGAGAGCGAAGTTCTCTATGGCACGCACAGTAGAGGCCGGTTCTCAGGCCGTAGAGCGTATCCCCGACCTTGGATAAGAAATCCTAGAGGGAACCGTAATTTCAGCGGTTATGTGGGAGACAGAGAAATCGGGTCTCTGGAATGTAATTCGTTGCGAGCGGAAAGCTCGAATCAAGCGCCAGTGCATTCTGGTTCGCGAGGATTCCGTTTTCGTGGTTTAGGTAACAGTAATTCACAGAGAGGTTCTGTGGGAAACCCCAATTTCAGAGGGCCAGTTGGTCCCTGTTTTTCTTGTGGGGGTGAGCATTTAATTCGTTTATGTCGAGCATCGGAAATTGAAATTAAAAATTACAAAGGCTATGTACGTAGGTACAGTGCAACTCGTGGTGTAAGCAACCGTGGTAGGCATGAAGTGCACTATTCGGAGAATCAGGATCACGAGGAAGATTTTTTAAGCTAAGTGTAGAGAGTGCAGGTGGTGGTGTAGAGACTTTTCGGCCCGAGTGTTATCGCAAGACCCTCGTTAAAAATAAAGTTGTGGTTTTTCCAGATACGACCGAGATATCTTTAGCTGTAGATCCTTTGTTTAAGTGCGAAAATAAATTCACGGTATTGAAAGAAGAAGAACTTGTAGATATTATTCCGCAGAAGGAGGTTTTTGAGGCTTATTTCACGACAACAGTATAAACCGGACGTTTCAACGAGTCCGCGAAAAAGGGTACCGAATTGGTAACTTTTAAAAAATCAAACAAGCCTATAATAGTTTTGTCTAATCAGGATGAATACTTGACCGCACTGTTGGACAGTGGCAGCGAAAAATGCCTCATTAGTTATCGTAAAGTAAAGAACCTAAATGAAAATTTAAAGCCCAGTTGTTTAAGTGTCAGCGGCATCAACGCGAAAAGTAATGTGACAGGAGAAGTAGATTTGACCATCTCGATACCTAATTCCAACAAAGTGCTGAAGACCAGCGCATTAATTATTAAAGAAGCAAATTTTAATTATGATCTAATTTTGGGACGAGATGTGTTGCAAAATGCAGTAATTGATTTCCGAAAGGGTTTCCTCACGTGGGAGGGAACCAAAGTTCCTTTCCAAGACCTAGGGAAAGCGCAATCGATTAGTAAAGAAACAATGATTGCCAATATAATTAGCAGCGACTGTTTGATGTCAGAGATAGTTGCTAAGCAGAGCGTGAGAATGAATAAAAAGAGACGCGACAGCGGCAGAGTGAATGACCGCGGAAAAATAAGTCAGAGGAAAAAGAGTGAGCTCGAGCGTGTAGCCGAGAAGCTAAGGCCAGTGGTAAAAAATAAAAGACCATTAGTGGTTCATTGTGAAGAAGTTTTGGTGCCTGGCAATTCTGTTAATATTGTAAGAGGTTTCGTAAAGGAGGCCAAGCCCGGCGAATATATAATTCTGAAGAGAGGGTTAGAAAATGGAATAATGATTGCAGAAGCAATAGTGACAATTAAAGAAGGTGGGGAATTTCCCCTGATGATGTTGAACCCTACTGATAGTGATGTTAACCTCAGCGAAAACACAATGTTGTGTAATTTAGAAGCTGTAGATAAGAAAGAGGTAGATGCGGAACTCTACCTCACGAATGTAGAGGATGCTCTAAAAGAAGCAAATAATGTAGAGTTGAGTGTTGTCGCAACGTCAGGTTCACCTAGGGATATCTCGGGTCGTGGTGGAAATGTTAAGACCATGGCTTTGGAGAAACTTGGGTCGAATGATGACCAACGCGGCAATGATGGTGTGATCGTTCATAGTAAGGAACGAGGAAGTACTGCACAAGTTGAGGAGGTGCCTAGCTTACAAAAGGACGTACGTCGTCCGTTAACGACTGAGGACTTATTATGTGACGAGGTTGACATAAAAATACAATTGACCGAACTTTTGAATGATTTTCGTGACGTGATCACGCTGGAAGGCGAAACGATAGGTGTTACTAATGTGATGAAACACAAAATTGTGCTTAAACAGGACGCCTCGGTCCTGAATGTCCCTCCTTACCGTATCCCTTACAAATATCAGAGGGAATTGGAAAAAATTAATAACCAAATGCTCGCGCATGGAATAATTGAGAATTCCATGTCAGATTTCAATTTTCCTTTAATAATTGTAAAGAAAAAGAGCGGTGAGTTAAGGCCAGTAATCGACTTCCGTAAGCTAAATGAAATAGTGGTTAAGGAGTCGTATCCTATCCCACGGGTGGACGAAATTTTGTCGGCACTAGGTGGCAGCAGTGTTTTCTCAACACTGGGCCTTAGGTCTGCTTTCCATCAGGTAGAATTAGAAAAGGACAGTCGAAAATATACAGCGTTTAGCGTTGGGTACAATAAGTACCAATTTCAAAGACTGCCCTTCGGGTTAAGTTCGAGTCCAAGTGTATTTCAAAGGGTCATGTCAGCTGTGTTAGCGCCTCTTTTAGGGCAGTTGTGCTTCGTGTTTCTGGATGACATTCTTGTCTATTCAAAAAACAAAGCACAACATTTGGTTGACATTAAATCTGTCCTTACGACGTTGCGCACTGGTAATTTGTCAATTAAACTCGAGAAGTGCCAATTCTTTAAAAAATCAATAGAATACCTTGGCCATATTATTTCGGCTAAAGGCATAAGTTGTAAAGAGTCTGAGAAATTACAAAGTCATCCGGCACCCATAAATGTAAAGGATCTGCAGCAGTTTCTAGGGGCAGCAAACTACTTTCGAAATTTCATTCCTCATTTTGCAAAAATTGCTCACCCTTTGTACGAACTTTTAAGGAAAAATGTTCTTTTTGATTGGAATGATGACTGTCAAAAAAGTTTTGACTGTGTTAAATTAGCCCTGACTTCTGAGACTGTTTTAAGACATCCCGACTACACCAAGACATTTCACCTGTTTACAGATGCTTCGAATTTTGGTTTAGGGGCTGTGTTGATGCAGGCCGAAGATTTTGGAGAGAAAGTAATGCGTCCTGTAGCTTATTTTAGTAAAAGTTTGAATAGTAGTCAAAAACGTTACAGCACTACAAAAAATAATTTTTTGCAATCCCTGCTGCTCTTAAAGCTTTTAAATATTTGATCACTGGATATCCTATCCAAATTTACTCGGACCATCGGCCGTTGAGTTTTTTGTTTCAAAAAAGGCTGCCAGACGACTCAGCTATGGCCAGGTGGTGTATCAACGTCCAGGCTTACGAACCAGTCATGAAATATTTACCAGGCAAACAGAACGTTGTAGCCGATTTTTTAAGTAGACTCCCAGGCAATAACGTTCAGACAACTCTTAAAGAATTAGAAAGCTGCGAACCATTGCGTTCCGAGTCTGAGGTATGTGTCGCGCAAACGCGAGCGGGGACGCGAGCTCAGGTCAAGAGCCGGACGTTGCCAGTCACATCAGACGTTCCCAGTAACACGACGATGCAGACTGACAGTAATGATGCAGGGTTGCCACGCAACGAGACAGCTGTTCCAAAAATTAATTGACTACATTCCGAAAGAGGAGGAAGTTTCCTGGACTTTAGACGAATTCAGAGACGAGCAAAAACAAGATGCTTTTTGTACTGAAGTTAGAGAAGCATTGCTTCAGCCAAGTGCTTCTACCATTCCCGATCTACAGAGTTATCTAATTACCAATGACATTTAGTACCGACGTAGACGAATCGACTCCCGAACAAGTACTATCCTAACAGCCGTCGTACCCACTTCTTTGCTGAATAAAGCGATTTTAGGCATACATTCAATGTATCACACAGACGCGTTGCACACGCTATTTAAATTCAAGTTGAAATATTTTCATAGTGTGGAAAAATCTATCGTTCGTAAGTTCGTACAAAATTGTGAAGTTTGTAAGCTATTAAAAGCTCACCCTTCGGTACTTATAAAAATTTTAACAGCGCCTATTGCGAAAGAGCCTTTTGAGGTATTTTCGATGGATTTCGTGGGTCCTCTTAATGTTGCAGGTAATGGAAATAAATATATTCTTGTTGTAATTGATTTGTTCTCCAGGTATTGTAAACTGTATTCCGTTTCCAACAGGCGTACAGATACGGTAATATCATGTTTAGGTCATTGTTTTGCGACTTTCGGTTACCCAAAAACGTTAATTAGTGACCAGGCTTTAGAATTTAAAGCGGCAGCAGTTAAACAGTTTGCCAATGTACACGCAATTGCAAAGAAGGAAGTTTTAGCGTTTAGTCCCCACTCGAATGCTATTGTTGAACGCAACAATAGGAATATTACCAATTTGCTGAAATTGTATATTAATGCTCTAGCTCACACAGAGTGGGACCAGTTCATTGAGACAGTCGAGAATGCAATTAATAATTCATTAAATTCAACACTGGGAGACACCCCCAGTTACATCGTATTCGGAAGGGACACTTGTCCGTACTTCCGTGGGGAGAATTTCAACATCTCTTACAGCTACGATAACGAAATTGATTTGGTAAATTTCCGAGCAAGGGAGGCAATTCGTATTGTTGAAAACGTTAGGAACATGATAATAAATCAGACTGTAGAACGCACCGCGTACCATAATTTGAGACGTAAAGATAAAAACTTCTCTATCGGTGACAGAGTATTGTTGAAAAATCATTTCAAAACGAATAAATTAGATCTTTCTTGGCTTGGTCCTGGAATTGTTACTAACGTAAAGGGGCATTGGGTTGAAATTAAAATAGGAGACAAAATCCACAAAAGTAACATGAACCATGTACTGGCTTTACGAAATACTAAATGAAATTTTTGACTCACGACATGTATGACATTTTACGTCTTTTCTGATGTTTTACGACGTTTGACGCGCTACGACTTACGTCTAAGTTTAAGACTGTTTTCCTAATGATTTCCTACTGTATTGAGTTGCGCGTTTTTAAGTGTTCAAGTGTGTTATTTGCCATGCTTCACTGTAATCATGTATACGCTTTTTGTTTAGTATTTATAGTGTTTGAAGTGTTCATTCGCGAAGTCAGTGTGGTGAATCTCTTGGATTCTTTAACTTTTGAGTTGAGTTAACCGAGTTTAACCAAATTAGTAAGTGCTTTGAATTCATTTATTTTCACATTTTATTCTTGCGAACTGTGGAATTTCCCCGCTTTGTCATGAGCGTTCACGTGCTGCTAAAAAGAATTATCTGTCTGCGAAATGCAATCGCTGACGCGGCTACACGGTCGAGGCGAATGCTCTCGAGGCCTCAGCAAAATGCAAAATTAATTCGAGGTATCGTGAAAAGCTAAATTGATTTCACATTCCAATCGAGCGAGCAGCAGTTTTTTTTTGTCATTGGAAATTTCCCGAACGAGACTTAACGCAGTTCTCATTTTCGTTTTCATTACTCATTTTTCTGTGACCAAGAATTCACCGAGTGCAAATATTTAAGATTAATAGGAGATGACTTGACTTTGGTTTAACTTGTGAGTTGAAAACTTGGTCAATGAAAAGATCGTAGATTCAATTGGATTTAATTAAGTCAAGTTTAATATTCGAGTGATAAATATCAATAGATTTGTTTTTGTAGTTCGATTTATTCATATCATTAGATACTTGTTTCTTTAAGTTTATGTATCAATTGGCCATGCTAATCGAGCGTTGTTTTCGTTCCAATTGCAGGTCCGGTCTATCGGCCTCACGCGCTATGGGCAACACGATTTCGACGATCGATGTCGATACCCTCACATCTCTTCTAGTTGAGCACAGGGGTGCGTTGACCCAGGAGTTAATTGCAGCTAACGCTGTGATTGACTTACTACCCGATCGCGTCGCGGACGTAGTGGTCATAGTACTAATGATCGTGGTAGTGGTACTGGTGGTAATGGGGTACTACACCCGGCGGCAGATGGAGTTACTCTCAGTACGCGTTCGAGCGGAGGATTTTCTTCTCCGTCGCAGCGTTCTGAAACCGGCCGGAAGGGGGAAATCCCTGGCCGGGGAAGTGTGACCACCGTTACTATCGGTGGGAGCGTCGTCGTCAATGTGGCGCGATGGCCTAGGCGCCATAGGCGAAAGAAACGCGTTCCTACAGCACCTAATCGGTATAATCAGGAAGTAAATAGTACAATTGGTTGGTTGGCTACGGAGGTGTAGGACTACGGTCATCGTTACATGTTAATCGTTACATGGTAATTGTGCTACGTTTAAATTATTTATTTAAATGCTTTTAAAACTGGTTGTTGAACCCGAGCAAGGGAGAGTTTGCGTTCATTGAGTTTCGTTTTATTTTTCATAACCAATTATATAACCGTATATGCTTCATATAATCTCTAATGGTCTCGTACAACTGTAAGTTCTAAACGCGTCCTACGGCACCCCGACATTTATCCCGTCAATTGTTCTACTAATTGTTTTAATCTGACTTGTGTTATCTCGACTTTGCGAGTGTGATCTCTGAAAACAAAATTTGAACTCTGCGGAGCGTGCATCCCTTTTTCCTTTCGATTTATCATCGGTACTTCATGCATAAATACAAGTCATTCGAGTATTAATTCAGTTGAAAATTTGAATAAGTCGAATTAATTGCTTATTACATTAAGTTTATTAAATTTGAATTAATCATTGCTCGTTTGAATTAGTCAATCAATTTGCCTTGTTACGGACTAAGTCATAGATGTTTTACTTGTTTTATCACGCACGCTTCACTTGGTTATTTTGTAACCAGAATTATATTCATGCTTATCGTTTGACGCTGTATTTACTTGTTAATTTTATGAGTAATTTCGTGTTTTAAGCTATTTACGCATTCATGTGTTTAATTTTTACGCATAACTCGTTCGTTATTAAATGTGTGGTAAAGTTATTAATTAAATTTTTCATGAGTTTTAACCAGCATTTTTACGTTCATGTCTCCATTTTGCGTTTATCGGTTTAAACAGTGCTATAGTCCTATAGTGTTATGTGCTTTTATGGTGACGAAGGTGCTAGCTGCGTTCTTGTTTACAATTGTGTTTTAACAGGTGTTCTAGCCTTTCAAACTTTTGTTGCGCGGTGGCGGCGGCCATCATATTTTTTTTTTTTTTTGAGTGTTCAAATTGTTGAGCATTTTAATTTATTCAATTGAAAAAATATAACTTTTGATTATTTTTTAAATTACGTTACTACATTCGTTTGTTGTCGATTGATGCGATTTACAGTGAGTCATTTGTTGCGATTTACAAATACGAGATCTTATGTTCCTAGATGAGTACGGCGGATCGTATTTGTTTGTTTGTTTGTTTTTTTTCTGTATTTTTTGCAATTGAACACTTTTGGCGCTTTTTTTCATCCTAGGTCGAGCGTCGTTTGAGTTTTGTTCGAACTCGTGCTTTTATTTATGTTGTTGAGGAAGAGGCATTATTACCATTGTTATCTAGCTTGGCGGCCTCGATCCTTTTTGCTTGTTTGCGCTTTATTGTTTTATTTAAAACACCACTTGGAGTTGCGGTTGGTTAACGGCCAAGCGAAATGTTTTTTTTTTCTTTTTGATCTTCATCAGGCTAAAAGGTTTGCATCAAAAAAGATTATTTTTTTGTGTGTACTTTTAGTCGAATTTTTTTTCTTTACTGTTGAGTTGAGGTTCAGAGTGTTGGTTCAAATTTGCTTTCACTCACGATGGTGTCCGTACATCGGTTTAGGGGGGGAGGTATGTGTGTGCACTATTGCAATACCCGCGTACCACTCTCCCTGAGCACCTCAGAGGTTATATAAGCCGGCGTCCCTTCAGGCCCAGCGCTTAATCGTTCGCCACTACCGCTTGCACCAATAAAGTCTGCACTAAGCTCCGACTAGTTTCTCTGCCCGCACACTCTTATTCAGTTTCTGATTCAGTAGCAGTTTCAGTTTCAGCTTCTGTTTGAGTATCAGTTTCAGTTTCATTCTCATTCGCAGTTTCAGTTTCAGTTTCAGTCTCAGTTTCAGTTTCAGCTTCAGTTTCAGTGTCAGATACAGTTTCAGTTTCTGTTTCAATTTCAGTTTCAGTTTCAGTTTCTGTTTCATTTTCAGTCTCAGTTTCAGTTTCAGTTTCAGTCTTAGATACAGTTTCAGTTTCAGTTTTAATTTCAGTTTCAGTTTCAGTTTCAGTTTCATTTTCAGTTTCAATTTCGGGGCTGTTTCAGTCCCAGTTTCAGTTTCATTTTCAGTTTCAGGTCGAGATTGAATTCGATTTCGAGTTCGAGTTTTAGTTTCAGTTTCAATTTCAGTTTCAGTTTCTGTTTCAGGGGCAATTTCGGTTCCAGCTTCGGTTTCAGCATCAGTTTCAGTTTCAGTCTCATTCTCAGTTTCAGTTTCAGTTTCATTTTCAGTTTCAGTTTCAGTTTCAGCCTCAGTGTCAGTTTCAGTTTCAGTTTCAGGGGCAGTTTCAGTTTCAGGGGCAATTTCAGTTTCAGTTTCAGGGGCAGTTTATGTATCAGTTTCAGTTTCAGTTTCAGTTCGAGTTTGAATTCGAATTCGAGTTCGAGTTCGAGTTTCAGTTTCAGTATAAGTTTCAGTTTCTGTTTCAGAGGCAGTTTCAGTTTCAGCTTCTGTTTTAGTATCAGTTTCAGTTATAGTCTCATTTTCAGTTTCAGTATCATTTTCATTGATAGTTTCTTGTTCAGTTTCAGTTTCAGGCTCAGTGACAGTTTCAGTTTCAGGGGCAGTTTCTGTTCCAGAGGTAATTTCAGTTTCAGTTTCTGTTTCAGTTTCAGTTTCAAGTTCAGTTTCAGTTTCAGTTCGTGTCTGAATTCGAGTTCGAGTTCGATTTTCAGTTTCAGTTTCAGTTTCTGTTCCAGTTTCAGTTTCAGGGGCACTTTCAGTTTCAGTTTCTGTTTCAGTTTCGGTTTATTTTTCAGTTTCAGTTTCCGTTTCAGTTTCAGTTTCAGGGGCAGTTTAAGTTTCAATTTCAGTTTCAGTTTCAATTAGAGTTTGAATTTGAGTTCGTGTTCCAAGTTCGAGTTTCAGTTGAAGTTTCAGCATCAATTTCATTTTCAGTTTCAATTTCAGTTTCAGCTGCAGGGCAGTTTCAATTTCAGTTTCAGGGGCGGTTCACGTTTCAGATTCAGTCCCAGGTTCAGTTTCAGTTTCAGTTCGAATATAATTCGAGTCCGAGATCGAGATTCAGTTCAAGTTTCTGTTGCAGTTTGAGTTTCAGTTTCAGGGGCAGTTTCAGTGTCAGTTTCAGTTTCATTTTCTTTTTCAGTTTCAGTTTCAGTCTCAGTTTCAGTATCAGTTTCAGTTCGAGTTTAATTCAAGTTCGAGTTTCAGTTTCAGTCTCAGTCCCAGTTTTAGTTTCAGTTTCAGCTTCAGTTTCAGTTTCAGTTTCATTTTCAGTTTCAGTTTCAATTCAAGTTCAGTTTCGGTCCCAGTTTCAGTTTCATTTTCAGTTTCAGTTCGAGTTTGAATTCGAGTTCGAGCTCGAGTTCAAGCTCGAGTTCGAGCTCGAGTTCGAGTTTCAGTTTCAACTTCAATTTCAGTTTCAGTTTCTGTTTCAGAGGCAGTTTCGGTTTCATTTTCATTTTCATTTTCAGTTTCAGTTTCAGTGTCAGTGTCAGTTTCAGTTTAGTTTCAGGAGCAGTTTCAGTTTCAGGGGCAGTTTCAAATTCAGGGGCAGTGTATGTTTCAGTTTCTGTTTCAGTTTCAGTTTCAATTTCAGTTTCAGTTTCAGTTTCAGTTTCAGTTTGTGTCTGAATTCGAGTTCGAGTTTCAGTTTCAGTTCCAGTTCCAGTTTCAGTTTCAGGAGCACTTTCAGATTCAGTTGCAGTCTCAGTCTCAGTTTCAGTTTCAGGTTCAGTCTCTTTTAGCAGTTTCAGTTTCAGTCTCAGTTTCAGTTTCAGTTTCAGTTTCAGTTTCAGTCTCAGATACAGTTTCAGTTTCAGTTTCAATTTCAGTTTCAGTTTCAGTTTCTGTTTCATTTTCAGTTTCAGTTTCAGTCTCTGTTTCAGTATCAGTTCAAGTTCGAATTTAAATTCGAGTTCGAGTTTCAGGTTCAGTCTCAGTCCCAGTTTCAGTTTCAGTTTCAGTTTCTGCATCAGTTTCAGTTTCATTTTCAGTTTCAATTTCGGGGCTGTTTCAGTCCAAGTTTCAGTTTCATTTTCAGTTTCAGGTCGAGATTGAATTCGATTTCGAGTTCGAGTTTCAGTTTCAGTTTCAATTTCAGTTTCAGTTTCTGTTTAAGGGGCAGTTTCGGTTCCAGCTTCAGTTTCAGTATCAGTTTCAGTTTCAGTCTCATTCTCAGTTTCAGTTTCAGTTTCAATTTCAGTTTCATTTTCCGTTTCAGTTTCAGTCTCAGTGTCCATTTCAGTTTCAGTTTCAGGGGCAGTTTCAGTTTCAGTTTCAGGGGCAATTTCAGTCTCAGTTTCAAGGGCATTTTATGTTTCAGTTTCAATTTCAGTTTCAGTTTCAGTTCGAGTTTGAATTCGAATTCGAGTTCGAGTTCGAGTTTCAGTTTCAGTTTAAAGTTCAGTTTCAGTTTCAGCTTCTGTTTTAGCATCAGTTTCAGTTTCAGTCTCATTTTCAGTTTCAGTTTCATTTTCATTGCCAGTTTCTGTTTGAGTTTCAGTTTCAGGCTCAGTGACAGTTTCAGTTTCAGTTTCAGTCTCAGTTTTTATATCAGCTTCAGTTCGAGTTTAATTCGACTTCGAGTTTCAGTTTCAGTCTCAGCCCCAGTTTTAGTTTCATATCCAGCTTCAGTTTTAGTTTCAGTTTCAGTTTCATTTTCAGTTTCAGTTTCAATTTAAGTTCAGTTTCGGTCCCAGTTTCAGTTTCATTTTCAGTTTCAGTTCGAGTTTGAATTCGAGTTCGAGCTCGAGTTCGAGTTTCAGTTTCAACTTCAATTTCAGTTTCAGTTTCTGTTTCAGAGGCAGTTTCGGTTTCATTTTCATTTTCATTTTCATTTTCAGTTTCAGTTTCAGTCTCAGTGTCAGTTTTAGTTTCAGTTTCAGGGGCAGTTTCAGTTTCAGTTTCAGCGGCAGTTTCAAATTCAGGGGCAGTGTATGTTGCAGTTTCTGTTTCAGTTTCATTTTCAATTTCAGTTTCAGTTTCAGTTCGAGTCTGAATTCGAGTTCGAGTTTCAGTTTCAGTTTCAGTTCCAGTTTCAGTTTCAGGAGCACTTTCAGTTTCAGTTTCAGTTTCATTTTCAGTTTCAGTTTCCTTTTCAGTTTCAGTTTCAGTTTAATTTTCAGTTTCAGTTTCAGTTTCAGGGTCAGTTCAAGTCTCAATTTCAGTTTCAGTTAGAGTTTAAATTAGAGTTCGTGTTTCGAGTTCGAGTATCAGTTTCAGTTTCAGTTTCAATTTCAGTTTCAATTTCAGTTTCAGTTTCAGGGCAGTTTCAGTTTCAGTTTCAGGGGCGCTTTAAGTTTCAGTTTCAGTCCCAGTTTCAGTTTCAGTGTCAGTTCGAATTTAATTCGAGTTCGAGATCGAGTTGCAGTTTAAATTTCAGTTGCTGTTTGAGTTTAAGTTTCAGGGGCAGTTTCAGTCTTATTTTCATTTTCAGTTTCAGTCGCAGTTTCAGTATCAGTTTTAGTTCGAGATTGAATTCGAGTTAGAGATTCAGTTTCAGTCTCAGTTTCATTTTCAGTTTCAGCTTCAGTTTCAGTTTCATGTTCAGTGTCAGTTTCAATTTCAGGTGCAGTTTCAGACTCAGTTTTAGTTTCATTTTCAGTTTCAGTTCGAGTTTGAAATCGAGTTCGAGTTCGAGTTTCAGTTTCAGTTTCAATTTCAGTTTCAGTTATTGTTCCACAGGCAGTTTCAGTTTCAGCTTCTGTTTCAGTATCAGTTTCAGTTTAAGTCTCATACTAGTTTCAGTTTCAGTTTTTAGTTTCAGTTACAGTTTCAGTTTCAGTTACAGTTACAGTTACAGTTTCAGTTTCATTTGCAGTTTCAGTTTCAGTCCCAGAGTCAGTTTCAGGTTCAGTTTCAGGGGAGTTTCAGTTTCAGGGTCAGTTTCAGTTTCAGTTGGAGGGGCAGTTTTAGTTTAAGTTTCAGTTTCATTTTCATTTTCAGCTTCAGCTTCAGTTTCAGTTTCAGTTTCAGTTTCAGTTCTAGTTATAGTTTCAGTTTCAATTTGAGATCGGGTTTGATTTTTTGGTAGAGTTTGAGTTTCAGTTTCAATTTTAGTTTCTGTTTCAGTTTCATTTTCCATTTTTCTGTTTCAGTTTCAGTTTTAGGGGCAGTTTCAGTTTCAGTTTCAATCTCAGTTTCAGTTTTTGAATCAGTTTCAGTTTTAATTTCTATTTCTGTTTCAATTTCAGGATCAATATCAGTGTTTGTTTCTGTTCCTGGTTCAATTTCAGTTTCAGTTTCAGTCTCAGTTTCAGTTTCAGTTTCAGTTTCAGTCTCTTATTCAGTTTCTGATTCAGTCGCAGTTTCAGTTTCAGCATTGTTTCAGTATCAGTTTCAGTTTCATTCTCATTCTCAGTTTCAGTCTCAGTTTCAGTTTCAGTTTCAGTTTCAGTTTCAGTTTCAGTCTCAGATACAGTTTCAGTTTCAGTTTCAATTTCAGTTTCAGTTTCAGTTTCAGTTTTATTTTCAGTCTCTGTTTCAGTTTCAGTTTCAGTCTCAGATACAGTTTCAGTTACAGTTTCAATTTCAGTTTCAGTTTCAGTTTCAGTTTCATTTTCAGTTCCATTTTCGGGGCTGTTTCAGGCCCAGTTTCAGTTTCATTTTCAATTTCAGGTCGAGATTGAATTCGATTTTGAGTTCGAGTTTCAGTTTCAGTTTCAATTTCAGTTTCAGTTTCTGTTTCAGGGGCAGTTTCGGTTCCAGCTTCGGTTTCAGTATCAGTTTCAGTTTCAGTCTCATTCTCAGTTTCAGTTTCAGTTTCATTTTCCGTTTCGGTTTCAGTTTCATTGGCAGTTTCAGTTTCAGTTTCAGGGGCAATTTCAGTTTCAGTTTCGGAGGCAGTTTATGTATCAGTTTCAGTTTCAGTTTCAGTTCGAGTTTGAATTCGAGTTCGAGTTCGAGTTTCAGTTTCAGTTTAAATTTCAGTTTCAGTTTACGTTTCACAGGCAGTTTCAGTTTCAGCTTCTGTTTTAGTATCAGTTATAGTTTCAGTCTCATTTTCAGTTTCAGTTTCATTTTCATTGCCAGTTTCTGTTTCAGTTTCAGGCTCAGTGACAGTTTCAGTTTCAGGGGCAGTTTCTGTCCAGAGGCAGTTTCAGTTTCAGTTTCTGTTTCAGTTTCAGTTTCAATTTCAGTTTCAGTTTCAGTTCGTGTCTGAACTCGAGTTCGAGTTCGATTTTCAGATTCAGTTTCAGTTCCAGTTTCAGGGGCACTTTCAGCTGCAGTTTCAGTTTCAGTTTATTTTTCAGTTTCAGTTTCCGTTTCGGTTTCAGTTTCAGGGGCAGTTTAAGTCTCAATTTCAGTTTCAGTTTCAGTTTCAGCATCAATTTCATTTTCAGTTTCAATTTCAGTTTCAGCTTCAGGGCAGTTTCAATTTCAGTTTCAGGGGCGGTTTAAGTTTCAGATTCAGTCCCAGTTTCAGTTTCAGTTTCAGTTCGAATTTAATTCAAGTTCGAGATCGAGTTTCAGTTTAAGTTTCTGTTGCAGTTTGAGTTTCAGTTTCAGGGGCAGTTTCAGTTTCAGTTTCATTTTCTTTATCAGTTTCAGTCTCAGTTTCAGTATCAGTTTCAGTTCGAGTTTGAATTCGAGTTAGAGATTCAGTTTCAGTCTCAGTTTCAGTTTCAGTCTCAGTCCCAGTTTCAGTTTTAGTTTCAGTTTCAGTTTCAATTTCGGGGCTGTTTCAGTCCCAGTTTCAGTTTCATTTTCAGTTTCAGGTCGAGATTTAATTCGATTTCGAGTTCGAGTTTCAGTTTAAGTTTCAATTTCAGTTTCAGTTTCTGTTTCAAGAGCAGTTTCGGTTCCAGCTTCGGTGTCAGTATCAGTTTCAGTCTCAGTCCCAGTTTTAGTTTCATATCCAGCTTCAGTTTCAGTTTCAGTTTCAATTTAAGTTCAGTTTCGGTCCCAGTTTCAGTTTCATTTTCAGTTTCAGTTCGAGTTTGAACTCGAGTTCGAGCTCGAGTTCGAGTTTCAGTTTCAGTTTCAATTTCAGTTTCAGTTTCTATTTCAAGAGCAGTAACGGTTCCAGCTTCGGTTTCAGTGTCAGTTTCAGTTTCAGTCTCATTTTCAGTTTCAGTCTCTGTTTCAGTTTCAGTTTCATTTTCAGTTTCAGTTTCAGTCTCAGTGTCAGTTTCAGTTTCAGGGGCAGTTTCAGTTTCAGTTTCAGGGGCAATTTCAGTTTCAGTTTCAGGGGCAGTTTATGTTTCAGTTTCAGTTTCAGTTTCAGTTCGAGTTTGAATTCGAATTCGAGTTCGAGTTTCAGTTTAAGTCTCAGTTTCAGTTTCATGTTCAGTTTCAGCTCCAGTTTCGGTTTCAGTTTCAGTTTCAGATTCAGTTTCAGTTTCAGTTCAATTTTCAGTTCAGTTTCTGTTTCAGGGGCAGTTTCAGTTTCAATTTCAGTATCAGTTGCAGTTTCAGTTTCATTCTTAGTGTCAGTTTCAGTTTCATTTTCAGTTTTAGTTTCAGTGTCAGTCGCATTTTTATTTTCAGTGCGAGTTTGAACTCGAGTTACAGTTTCAGTTTAAGTTTCAGTTTCAGTTTCCGTTTCATTCTCAGCGTCAGTTTCAGTTTCAGTTTCATTTTCAAATTCAGTTTCAGTTTCAGTGCGAGTTTGAATTCGAGTTCGAGTTTCAGTTTAAGTTTAAGTTTAAGTTTAAGTTTCAGTTTTAGTTTCAGTTTCAGGGCAGTTACAGTTTCAGTTTCAAGGGCAGTTTAACTTTCAGTTTCAGTCCCAGTTTCAGTTTCAGTTTTAGTTCGAGTTTAATTCGAGTTCGCGATCGAGTTTCAGTTTAAGTTTCTGTTTCATTTTCAGTTTTAGTTTCAGTTTCACTTTCAGTTTCACTTTCAGTTTCAGTATCTGTTTCAGGGCGAGTTCAAATTGGAGATCGAGTTTGAGTTTCAGTTTCAGTCTCAGTCCCAGTTTCAGTTTCATTTTCAGTTTCAGCTTCAGCTTCAGTTTCATTGTCAGTTTCAGTTTCAGTTACAGTTTCGGTTTCTGTTTCAAGAGCAGTTTCAATTTCAGTATCAGTTTCAGTTTCAGTCTCATTCTCAGTTTCAATTTCAGTTTCAGTTTCATTTTCAGTTTCAGTTTCAATCTCAGTTTCAGTTTCGGTGCGAGTTTGAATTCGAGTGCGAGTTCGAGTTTCAGTTTGAGTTTCAGTTTCAGTTTCATTTTCATTTTCAGTTTCGGTCTCAGATTCAGTTTCAGTTTCAGTTTCAGTTTCACTTTCATTTTCATTTTTATTTTCATATAAGTTTCAGTTTATGTTTCAATTTCAGTTTCAGTAACACTTTCAGTTTCAGTTTCAAATTCAGTTTCAGTTTCAGTTTCAGTTTCAGTTCGAGTTTGAATTCGAGTTCGAGTTCGAGTTTCAGGTTCAGTTTCAGTTTCAGTTTCCGTTTTAGTTTTAGTTTCAGTTCTTTTTCATTTACAGTTTCAGTTTCAGTTTCAGTTTCATGGGCAGTTTAGGTCCAAGTTCACGTTTCAGTTTCAGTTAGAGTTTGAATTTGAGTTCGTGTTTCGAGTTCGAGTTTCAGTTTTAGTATCAGTTTCAGCATCAATTTCATTTTCAGTTTCAATTTCAGTTTCAGCTTCAGGGCAGTTTCAATTTCAGTTTCAGGGGCGGTTTAAGTTTCAGATTCAGTCCCAGTTTCAGTTTCAGTTTCAGTTCGAGTTCAATTCGAGTTCGAGATCGAGTTTCAGTTCAAGTTTCTGTTGCAGTTTGATTTTCAGTTTCAGGGGCAGTTTCAGTTATAGTTTCATTTTCTTTTTCAGTTTCAGTTTCAGTCTCAGTTTCAGTATCAGTTTCTGTTCGAGTTTGAATTTGAGTTAGAGATTCAGTTTCAGTCTCAGTTTCAGTATCAGTTCCAGTTCGAGTTTAAATTCGAGTCCGAGTTTCAGTTTCAGTCTCAGTCCCAGTTTCAGTTTCAGTTTCAGTTCCAGCTTCAGTTTCAGTTTCATTTTCAGTTTAATTTTCGGGGCTGTTTCAGTCCCAGTTTCAGTTTCATTTTCAGTTTCAGGTCGAGATTGAATTCGATTTCGAGTTCGAGTTTCAGTTTCAGTTTCAATTTCAGTTTCAGTTTCTGTTTCAAGAGCAGTTTCGGTTCCAGCTTCGGTTTCAGTATCAGTTTCAGTTTCAGTCTCATTCTCAGTTTCAGTCTCAGTTTCAGTCTCAGTTTCAGTTTCTGTTTCATTTTCAGTTTCAGTTTCAGTTTCAGTCTCAGTGTCAGTTTCAGTTTCAGTTTCAGGGGCAGTTTCAGTTTCAGTTTCAGGGGCAATTTCAGTTTCAGTTTCAGGGGCAGTTCATGCGCTCTGTTTCAGCTCCAGTTTCAGTTCGAGTTTGAATTCGAATTCGAGTTCGAGTTTCAGTTCAAGTCTCAGTTTCAGTTTCATGTTCAGTTTCAGCTCCAGTTTCGGTTTCAGTTTCATTTTGAGTTTCAGTCTCATTCTCAGTTACAGTCTCAGTTTAAATTTCAGTTTCAGTTTCTGTTTCAATTTCAGTTTCAGTATCACTTTCACTTGCAGTTTCAGTTTCAGATTCAGTTTCAGTTACAGTTTCTGTTTCAATTTCAGTTTCAGCATCACTTTCACTTTCAGTTTCAGTTTCAGATTCAGTTTCAGTTACATTTTCAGTTTCAGTCTCAGTTTCAGTTTCAGTTCGAGTTTGAATTCGAGTTCGATTTCGAGCTCGAGTTTCAGGTTCAGTTTCAATTTCAGTGTAAGTTTTAGTTTCAGTTTCATTTCGAGTTTGAATTCTAGTTTGTGTTCGAGATCGAGTTTCAGTTTAAGTTTCAGTTTAAGTTTAAGTTAAAGTTTCAGTTTAATTTTCAGGGGCAGTTCAGTTTCAGTTTCTGTTCATTTTCAGTTTCAATTTCAGTTTCAGTCTCAGTTTCAGTATCAGTTTCAGTTTGAGTTTGAATTCGAGTTCGAGTTCGAGTTTCAGTTTAAGTCTCAGTAACAGTTCCATGTTCAGTTTCAGCTCCAGTTTCGGGTTCAGTTTCATTTTCAGTTTCAGATTCAGTTTCAGTTTCAGCTCAATTTTCAGTTCAGTTTCTGTTTCAGGGGCAGTTTCAGTTTCAATTTCAGTATCAGTTGCAGTTTCAGTTTCATTCCTAGTGTCAGTTTCAGTTTCTGTTTCATTTTCAGTTTTAGTTTCAGAGTCAGTCTCATTTTTAGTTTCAGTGCGAGTTTGAACTCGAGTTTCAGTTTCAGTTAGTTTCAGTTTCAGTTTCATTCTCAGTGTCAGTTTCAGTTTCAGTTTCATTTTCGAATTCAGTTTCAGTTTCAGTGCGAGTTTGAATTCGAGTTCGAGTTTAAGTTTAAGTTTAAGTTTAAGTTTCAGTTTCAGTTTCAGTTTCCGTATCAGTTTCAGTTTCAGTTTCAGTTTCAGTTTTAGTTTCAGTTTCAGTTTCAGTTTCAGGGGCAGTTTCAGTCTTAGTTTCAGTTTCTGTTTCAGTGCGAGTTTGAATTCGAGTTCGAGTTCAAGTTTCAGTTTCAGTTTCAATTTCTGTTTCAATTTCAGTTTCAGAATCAGTTTCAGTATCAGTTTCAGTTATAGGTTCAGTTGCAGTTTCAGTTTCAGCCTCAGTTTAAATTTCAGTTCCAGTTTCAGCTTTAGTTTCAGTATCAGTTTCAGTTTCAGTCTTATTCTCAGTTTCAGTTTCAGTTTCATTCTCAGTTTCAGTTTCAGTTTCAGTTTCAGTCTCACTGTCAGTTTCAGTTTCAGGGGCAGTTTCAGTTTCAGAGGCAGTTTCAGTTTCAGTTTCTGTTTCAGTTTCAGTTTCAATTCATTTCCAGTTTCAGTTACAGTTCGTGTCTGAATTCGAGTTCGAGTTTCAGTTTTAGTTTCATTTCCAGTTTCAGTTTCAGGGGCACTTTCAGTTTCAGTTGCAGTGTCAATTTCAGTTTCATTTTCAGTTTCAGTTAGAGTTTGAATTCGAGTTCGTGTTTCGAGTTCGAGTTTCAGTTTCAATTTCTGTTTCAGTTTCAGTTTCATGGGCGGTTTCAGTTTCAGTTTCAGTTCGAGTTTGAATTCGAGTTCGAGATCGAGTTTCAGTTCAAGTTTCAATTCCAGTTTAGGTTTCAGTTTCAGTTTCAGTTTATGTTTGAGTTTCAGTTTCAAGGGCAGTTCCAGTCTCAGTTTCAGTTTCATTTTTAGTTTCAGTTCGTGTTTGATATATAGTTCGAGTTCGAGTTTGAGTTTCAGTTTCAGTTACAGTTTCAGTTTTTGTTTCAAGAGCAGTTTCAGTTTCAGTATCAGTTTCAGTTTCAGTCTCATTCTCAGTTTCAATTTCAGTTTCAGTTTCATTTTCAGTTTCAGTTTCAATCTCAGTTTCAGTTTTGGTGCGAGTTTGAATTCGAGTGCGAGTTCGAGTTTCAGTTTGAGTTTGAGTTTCAGTTTCATTTTCATTTTCAGTTTCGGTCTCAGATTCACTTTCAGTTTCAGTTGCATTTTCATTTTTATTTTCATTTAAGTTTCAGTTTATGTTTCAAGTTCAGTTTCAATATCACTTTCAGTTTCAGTTTCAAATTCAGTTTCAGTTTCAGTTTCTGTTTCAGTTCGAGTTTGAATTCGAATTCAAGTTCGAGTTCGAGTTTCCGGTTCAGTTTCAGTTTCAGTTTCTGTTTTAGTTTTAGTTTCAGTTCATTTTCATTTACAGTTTCAGTTTCAGTTTCAATTTCAAGGGCAGTTTAGGTCCAAGTTCAAGTTTCAGTTTCAGTTCGAGTTTGAATTTGAGTGAGTGTTCGGGATCGAGTTTCCGCTTCAGTTTCAGTTTCAATTTCAGTTTCAGTTTCAGTGTCAGTTTCAGTTTCATTTTCAATTTCATTTGCAGAAGCAGTTTAAGTGTCAGTTTCAGTTTCAGTTCGATTTTGAATCCGAGTTCGTGTTTGAGTTCGAGTTTGAGTTTCAGTTTCAGGGGCAGTTTCAGTTTCAGTTTCATGGGCGGTTTCAGTTTCAGTTTCAGTCTCAGTTTTAGTTTTATTTTTAGTTTTAGTTCGTGTTTGAATTGTAGTTCGAGATCGAGTTTCAGATTAAGTTTCAGTTTCTGTTTAAGTTTCAGTTTCAGGTTAAATTTCAGTTTCAGTTTATGTTTCAGTTTCAGTTTCAGGGACAGTTTCACTCTCAGTTTCAGTTTCATTTTTAGTTTCAGTTCGAGTTTGAAATGGAGTTGGAGTTCGAGTTTCAGTTTCAGTTTCAGTTCCAGTTTCTGTTTCAAGAGCAGTTTCAGTTGCAGTTTCAGTTTCAGTCTCAGTTTCAGTGTCAGTCTCATTCTCAATTTCAATTTCAGTTCCAGTTTCATTTTCAGTTTCAGTTTCAATTTCAGTTTCAGTCTCAGTTTCAGTTTCGGTGCGAATTTGAATTCGAGTTTGAGTTCGAGTTTCAGTTTGAGTTTCAGTTTCAGTTTCATTTTCATTCTCAGTTTCAGTCTCAGATTCAGTTTCAGTTTCAGTTTCAGATTCAATTTCAGATTCAGTTTCAGTTTCAGTCTCAGTTTCAGTTTCAGTTCGAGTATGAATTAGACTACGTGTTCGAGATCGAGTTTCAGTTCCAGTTTCAGTCTCAGTTTCAGTGTCAGTTTCAGTTCGATGTGAGCCCTTTAGCAGGGGCTACGTTGTGGCAGGTAGGATATGAAAGGCAGCAACGTTTCGAGTGGTTTACTGGTGGCCGGAACTTGCTTAGGCCCGATGCTATCGGCGGGAGCAGCTCTGTCAAAATGCGATTGCTCATACACGACGAGCGCTTTTACGTGGCTCGGCTCACGAATGCATGAAGGGAAGCACATACCTCCCCCTCATACGAAAACTATAGGCCGAGAAAAATATCAACGAAATTTTTAGGTTTGAACAGTTCCAAAAACAACTCTAATCAAAAACGCTGAAAGCACCGTCCGTCACAGAAAAAACACAGCACAATAGCACTGGTTAATACAATGATGCAAGCAAAAAGGTTAAGTACATCAACGCAGAGCAAAAGTATATGGGCGGCTGAAGCGATAAAACAAAAATTGCCCTTTTCTTCAAAACTTTAAAATTAAAGTACTCGGTACAACACCATTACATAGTGCATGGGTCGTACTAGACTATGACTAACAACGCAAATACATGATTGTAAAAATGATAGTTATCCATGAAGGAATTAATCATTTATTTTACCGCGCATTTAGAAAACGAAGTAGATCGTTTTACAGCGTAAAAATAAATACATAAGTAAAACGCCAGTTAAAAACAACGATAGTCATAGACATAAACGCAAAAAATACACCAATAAAAATTTTATTATTAATAATACGCAAATTTCCATTAACACATTAGCGACCTGGATTTACAAATTTTGACGGTAAGTGAAGGGAAATAAATAAACAAATTAGGACATACCGCAGTAAAAGTTGCATCGAAAAATTTTGAAACAAAGAGAATGTCATTATTACCCTACGCCGAAAAGAAAAACACATTTCAAGTTTTAACTCCGCCGGTTACTCCAACTTACAACCATGGTGACACAAAAGCACAAATATAAATGATTAATAGGTATTACTAAAAATGAACGAACAAATTGAAAACCAAATGAACAATTACCAATGGTAAAAATATGGTTACCAAACTTGAAGGTAAAAGTTAAGTCAAATTAAGCCAATTCCTCTCCCATAATGTCGAAGTTCACAATTTTTATTAGTTCCGTACAAGGACAAAAATTTTATTGTAGATAAAATCATAGTGTTAAGGTAATTAAACATTCGTCGAATAAAAAAACTTTCAAGTGAAAAGTATTTGATCTCAATGGAACTGTTTAGAACAAAAACAATTGCAATGCACTTTCTAATAGCAAGTTACTGAAAACAACTATACAACATTGTTCCAGTTGTTTAAACACCGTTGGTCGTAGTTAATCCTAATTTAAATTTTCTTGTCTCCGATGAGTTGCAACGAAAAGAAAACTTAGAAGAGTGCTAGAAGAAAGACTCAAAAACTGTGAGAGAACTCTTGGTTCTCTTGAATACTCTTGATTCTCTTGAATACTCTTGATTCTGTCTTGAATAAAGACAGGAAACAGCTCGCAAGTTACTTACTTAATTGCCAGCAAAAATACTTTACCTGAAATTGAAAAAAAACAAGAAAACTAGCATGACCTCATGCGCGAAATTTAGTACATGAATACATAAACAAAGAAGAATGAGAAACACTTTAAATGTCAAAGTGAACATTTACCGAATCTTACTCAGTAATGACGAGTAAACTTTCTTAAAACTTTAAGTCAATAATTTAAATGTCCGACAAAAAACAAGTTTCTCATTACCATTTAAGTTTCCTCAGCGAACGAATGCTGACTCAATGGCGATCAGCTGAATTCCGAATAGGCATATACTTTGTCGGATGTCGCTCGAATTTTCCAATCCTTATTAAAAGTTTGAATTCAGCATTTTAATTCTTACCGAGACATGAGAATGCTCGCTTGCAATGTTCCCAGACAATGCATGGCAAAAAAAATTTAAATATGTGCAAAGTCGTCACTTCTTGAATAACATGCCAACAACAACGTGCAATCACGTTCTTTTACTTGAACATTAAATTTTGTCATACTCTCTTATACCGTTATGCTGTAAACGGCTAGTTTACATTTCACATATCGCGTTACATTAATGCCTTAATCAGACACTTAAAAGTTCAACCTTATACGTGGTTAAAATGAAGCATAAGCAAAACAACAGAAACACATAGCTGAATACATAAGAAAACATACGTAAGAAACATAGTTTTTACGGTTCACGTACACGAATAGTTGTCAAGGTAAAAATCAATGTTGACGTTTTATGCTCTGAATTTTAATCGTTCAATCAGTTGTAAATTGTACAGTGGAAAACTTTGATAACTTGACGATTAATTGCATTCTTTTACGTTTAATATATTTTAAATTCAATAGCACAAAATTTTACAGATAATGAAATTCGAGTAGGCTTGTGAAATGACGGTTATGACGCACTTGGTCGTTTAAACGTGCTCAAAAATTATTAAATGAAACCTCTCTCATTTGACAAATGACTAAGAAATAAATAAAATTTTGCTCTTTCTTCTACTAGTGTGCACTCGTCAATTATCCTTTAATCGACCATAACACATCTTATTCATGACTATCCACCAGTCACATTCATGACAATTTACCTAGTCATATACTGCTTCACAGTATTACTAACATCACAGCCTCTGCAAAGCCTGTGCCTGCTGTCAGTACTGCACGCCTTGCGTCGGCCTTGAGCCGAAGGAAAAAAAAATCTGCCGCTGCCACTTGGCAAAGCAACAAAATAAAATACACTTTCTCTTCATGCGCTACACCGTAACTGTACATTACTACTCGTTACTCTTTCTCGTTTATTACTCTTACTCCATTACTCGTTTTAATTACCATACCACCACGTGTGGTTCATTAATGGGCGCACATCGCCTCTCATTATTCTTCATTACTTATTACTCTCGTTTGGTACTTCTTCAATTCGCCAGCACAATGGCAACCGCAATCTACAATGCTAACCTCTGACCGTCATTGTATCAATGGTATTTTCGTTCCACCACAGTTTATGAACTAAAGTCAGAGTGCTATTGCAAAGCTTGTTCACTTGTCTGCGTACATTCAATGCTATTACCTCGCTGGTAAATTTACCTGGTACTATTAAACCATTTCCCAGATATATCTACAGCCTTGTAATGCAACTTACGGTACCCTGTACCATTTACCTCTCTAGAAGAGTCTTTCTCTTATTTATTTTTTTCTCTCGCGACAAACTTTTTTCTGCCCCGGTATCCTTTATTTTCTTCTCTCGCGACAACTTAAAATGCCCCTGTATCCTTTATTTCTTTCTCTCGCGACAACTTAAAATGCCCCTGTATCCTTTATTTCTTTCTCTCGCGACAACTTATCATGCCCCGGCATCGAGTGCTCTCTTAGCACAGGTAACTACTTTAATTAATCGTGCGCTATTTCTCAATTCCTGTCTTGTTAATACAGCGCATTATTCTCTTAATAATGGCAACGATTCTCTTGCAACAATTTCCTTATTCTCTAATGCTAGAACGTTGAGTTTTTACAAAGGTCTTCAGCATTACCTTTGGGCAAATTGACAGTCACTACTTCCCGCAAGCAACATCCCAAATGACAGTCACTTCCGCCAGCAGCATCCCACCAGACACAACCAGCAAGAAAACTCATAAATCAACTGTAAAAATCCCAAAAATTATTTTAAAAATAGTCACTCCACTAACTACTCAGACTTACGAATCTGGTTACTAGTTACACTGCGGCTATTACTGACTCTGTTTTTCTAACATTTGTATCTCTGTTACTCTCGAAATGTCACCTTCGCAGTCACGACAAATGCTCCTCCAGCCCGCACAATTTAGCAGAGTCCACTGCATTACACTAGGTTTGCGACAGATCTCATTGTGTTATTAGTGGCAATAAACATGTCCTGCATCATTGCAACAAGCCAAAGAAAACATCTGGTCGAACTGCGTGGGATTCACGGTAAACTATGGCTTTGTCGCCAATAGATCTACTAGTTCAGGCGGTCTAGAATGCTCGGACCGTCACTCAATTTTAGCGAAAACATGGTAGGTTAGATCATTCTGTACTAATTTAGTTACGATAGTAACATCAGTTGCTAAATCCCTCGGTCCAACAACTCTGGTCTCAGTTTTGTCAGACATATTTACGTTATATGTTTGATGTCTAGGTATTACACATCTTACACCACAAATTTATAAAACAGTGATTAAAACAAGACAAAAATAATTTAAAAATTCAAATTACTTCCACTAACACTCGTGTAAAATAGAAAAATGCTGCTGCCACTCACTTTAAAAGAATAGCTCTCATAAACTCTTAAAAACATCTCACGTCGAGATTTTATTGAGTACACTGCTTGCGCTTGGCTGCACTGCAGCCGTCGTTTGGCCTTGAAGCCTGCACGCACTGGCCAATGCAAAAAAAAACTGCCTGCAAAAACTCTACCTCTGCAGCTGCACAATGCCTGCGTTACGCTCAATGAAAATATAGGCTGCAACGGTACTATAACAATTTTAACAATTGTTGCTGCTTTACTTATCTTAAATTGTAGTTTTAGTTGTCGCACGCTGTCGCACGATCTCCGCAGTTGTTGTAGGCGATGCACTGCTGCTACTTCATCCGTAGCACGAAGATAACGTAGATTTAGTCGACTGAAAAACTGTAGTCGGCCTCAAATCTCTGAAGACGCTGTCCTTATTCTCGGTTTCTTGTTGCTCTGACTGTCTCTGCAGATCCTCTTTGTAGACGCTCTAATTCTTTTCGTCACCAGACGTACTTCAAGTTAGTCCTCTTGATGATGATGATAGATTCTTGGTGACAGTGTTGATTTGCTGTAGTCACTAGATCTTCTTCTCTATTTCTTGATGATATCTTATTAGCTTCTTCCAACTTTCGGAACAAATCATGTCGTGGGTTTTTTCTGTAACTGGCCACCAATGTGAGCCCTTTAGCTATGGCTCCGTTGTGTCAGTTAGGATATGAAAGGCGGCAACGTTTCGAGTGGTTTACTGGGGGCCGGAACTTGCTTAGGCCCGATGCTATCGGCGGCAGCAGCTCAGTCAAAATGCGATTGCTCATACATGACGAGCGCTTTTACGTGGCTCGGCTCACGAATGCATGAAGGGAGGCACATCGAGTTTGAATTAAAGTTCAAGTTCGAGTTTCAGTTTAAGTCTCAGATTCAGTTGCATGTTCAGTTTCAGCTTCAGTTTCGGTTTCAGTTGCATTTTCAGTTTCAGTTTCAATTTTAGGGGCAGTTTCAGCCTCAGGATCAGTTTCAGTTTCAGTTTCAGATTCAGTTTCAGTTTCAGTTTAAGTTTCAGTTTCAGTTTCTGTTTCAGGGGCAGTTTAAGTTTCAGTTTCAGTTTAAGTTTCATTTTCAGTCTCATTCTTAGTGTCAGTTTCAGTTTCAGTCTCATTTTCAGTTTTAGTTTCAGTTTCAGTCTGAGTTTCAGTTTCAGGGCAAGTTTGAATTCGAGTTTCAGTTTGAGTTTTAGTTTCAGTTTCAGTTTCAGTCTCATTCTTAGCTTCAGTTTCAGTTTCATTTGCAGTTTCAGTTTCAGTCTCAGTTTCAGTTTTATTCTCAGTTTCAGTTTCAGTGTCAGTCTCTGTTTCAGTTTCAGTGCGAGTTTGAATTCGAGTTCGAGTTTCAGTTTGAGTTTAAGTTTAAGTTTCAGTTTCAATTTCAGTTTCAGTTTCAGTTTTATTCTCAGTTTCAGTTTCAGTTTAAGTTTCAGTGCGAGTTTGAATTAGAGTTCGAGTTTCGGTTTTAGTTTCAGTTTCATTTCCAGTTTCAGTTTCTGTTTCAGTATCAGTTTCAGTCTCATTCTCATATTCAGTTTCAGTTTCATTTTCAGTTTCAGTTTCATTTTCAGTTTCAGATTCAGTTTTAGTCTGAGTGTCAGTTTCAGTTTCAGTTTCAAGGGCAGTTTCATTTTCAGTTTCATATTCCTTTTCAGTTTCAGTTTCAGTCTCAGTTTCAGTATCAGTTTCAGTTCGAGGTTGAATTCGAGTTAGAGAATCAGTTTCAGTCTCAGTTTCAGTTTCATTTTCAGTTTCAGTTTCAATTTGAGGGGCTCTTTCAGACTCAGTTTCAGTTTCAATTTGAGGGGCTCTTTCAGACTCATTTTCGGTTTCATTTTCAGTTTCAGTTCGAGTTTGAATTCGAGTTTGAATTCGAGTTCGAGTTCGAGTACGAGTTCGAGTTTCAGTTTCAGTTTCAGTTTCAGTTTCTGTTTGAGAGGCAGTTTCAGTTTCAGCTTCTGCTTCAGTATCAGTTTCAGTTTCAGTCTTATTCTCAGTTTCTGTTTCAGTTTCAGTTTCAGTTCCAGTTCCAATTTCATTTGCAGTTTCAGTCTCAGAGTCAGTTTCAGTTTCAGGGGAGCTTCAGTTCCAGTGTCAATGGCAGTTTCAGTTTCAGTTTGAGTTTCATTTTCAGTTTCAGTACAGTTTCAGTTTCAGGCGCGGTTTAAGTTTCAGTTTCAGTCCCAGTTTCAGTTACAGTTCGAGTTTAATTCAAGTTCGAAATCGAGTTTCAGTTTAGGTTTCTGTTTCATTTTCAGTCTCAGTTTCAGTTTCAGTCTCTGCTTCAGTATTAGTCTCAGTTCATGTTTAAATTCGAGTACGAGTTCGAGTTTCAGTTTCAGTCTCAGTCCCACTTTCAGTTTCAGTTTCATTTTCAGTTTCAGTTTCAATTTCGGGGCAGTTTAAGTCCCAGTTTTAGTTTCATTTTCAGTTTCAGTTCGAGTTTGAATTAGAGTTCGAGTTCGAGTTCCAGTTTCAGTTTCAATTTCAGTTTCAGTTTGAGTTTCTGTTTCAGAGGCGGTTTCAGTTTCAGCTTCTGCTTCAGTATCAGTTTCAGTTTCAGTCACATTCTCAGTTTCAGTTTCAGTTTCATTTTCAGTTTCAGTTTCGGCTTCAGTCTCAGTGTCAGTTTCAGTTTTAGTTTCAGGGGCAGTTTCAGCTTCAGTTTCAGGGGCATTTTCAGTTTCAGTTTCAGGGGCAGTTTAGGTTTAGTTTCAGTTTCATTTTCAGTTCAGTTCGAGATTGAATTCGAGTTCGAGCTCGAGATCGAGTTCGAGTTCGAATTTCAGTCTCAGTTTCAATTTCAGTTTCAGTTTCTGTTTCAGAGGCAGTTCCAGTTTCAGCTTCTGTTTCACTATCAGTTTCAGATTCAGTCTCATTCTCAGTTTCAGTTTCAGTTCATTCTCATTTTCAGTTTTAGTTTCAGTTTCGGTTTCAAGGGCAGCTTAGGTCTAAATTCAAGTTTCTGTTTCAGTTCGAGTTTGTATTCGAGTACGAGTTCGAAATCGAGTTTCAGTTTCAGTTTCAATTTCAGTTTCAGCTACAGTTTCAGTTTCAGTTTCAGTTTCAGGGGCAGTTTAAGTGTCAGTTTCAGTGTCAGTTCGAGTTTGAATCAGAGTTCGTGTTCGAGTTCGAGTTTGAGTTTCAGTTTCAGTTTGAGTTTCAGGGGCAGTTTGAGTTTCAGTTTCATGGGCGGTTTCAGTTTCAGTTTCAGTCCCAGTTTCAGTTTCAGTTTCAGTTCGAGTTTGAATTCGAGTTCGAGATCGAGTTCCAGTTTAAGTTTCAGTTTCAGTTTAAGTTTCAGTTTCAGTTTCAGGTTAAGTTTCAGTTTCAGTTTAAGTTTCAGTTTCAGTTTTAGTTTATGTTTCAGTTTATGTTTCAGTTTCAGTTTATGTTTCAGTTTCAGTTTCAGGGGCAGTTTCAGTCTCAGTTTCAGTTTCATTTTTAGTTTCAGTTCGTGTTTGAAATAGAGTTCGAGTTCGAGTTTAAATTTCAGTTTCAGTTTCTGTTTCAGGGGCAGTTTCAGTTTCAGTTTCATTTTCATATTCAGTTTCAGTCTCAGATTCAGTTTCAGTTTCAGTTTCATTTTCATTCTCAGCTTCAGTTTCTGTTTCAATTTCAGTATCAGTATCACTTTCAGTTTCAGTTGCAGACTCAATTTCAGTTTAAGTTTCAATCTCAGTTTATGTTTCAGTTCGAGTTTGAATTCGAGTTCGAGTTCGAGTTTCAGGTTCATTTTCAGTTTCAGTTTCAAGGGCAGTTTAGGTCTAAGTTCAAGTTTCAGTTTCAGTTCGAGTTTGAATTCGAGTACGTGTTCGAGATCGAGTTCCAGTTTCAGTTTGAGTTTCAGTCTCAGTTTAAGTTTCATTTCGAGTCTGAATTCAAGTTTGAGATCGAGTTTCAGTTTAAGTTTCAGTTTTCAGTTTTCGTTGCAGGGGCAGTTTCAGTTTCAATTTCAGTTTCAGTCTCAGTTTCATTGTCAGTTTCAGTTCGAGTTTGAATTCGAGTTCAACTTTGAGTTTCAGTTTAAGTCTCAGTTTCAGTTTCATGTTCAGTTTCAGCTTCAGTTTCGGTTTCAGTTTTATTTGCAGTTTCAGTTTCAATTTCTGTTTTAGGGGCAGTTTCAGCCTCAGTTTCAGTTTCAGTTTCAGTTCAAGTTTTAGTTTCTGTTTCAGGGGCAGTTTCAGTTTCAGGGGCAGTTTCAGCCTCAGTTTCAGTTTCATTTTCAGTTCAAGTTTTAGTTTCTGTTTCAGGGGCAGTTTCAGTTTCAGGGGCAGTTTGAGTCTCAGTTACAGTTTCTGTTCGAGTTTGAATTCGAGTTCGTGTTCGAGTTCGAGTTTCAGTTTCAGTTCCAGTTCCAATTTCATCTGCAGTTACAGTTTCAGTTTCAGTCTCAGAATCAGTTTCAGTTTCAGTTTCAGGGGAGTTTCAGTTTCAGTTTCAGGGGCAGTTTCAGTTTCAGTTTCAGTCGCAGTTTCAGTTTCAGTCTCAGTTTCAGTTTCAGTCTAAGCTTCAGTATTAGTCTTAGTTCAAGTTTAAATTCGAGTACAAGTTCGAGTTTCAGTTTCATTCTCAGTCCCACTTTCAGTTTCAGTTTCAGCTCCAGTTTCAGTTTCATTTCCAGTTACAGTTTTAATTTCGAGCAGTTTCAGTCCCAGTTTTAGTTTTATTTTCAGTGTCAGTTCGAGTTTGAATTCGAGTTCGATTTCGAGTTTCAGTTCCAGTTTCAATTTCAGTTTCAGTTTGAGTTTCTGTTTCAGAGGCGGTTTCAGTTTCAGCTTCTGTTTCAGTATCAGTTTCAGTTTCAGTCTCATTCTCAGTTTCAGTTTCATTTTCAGTTTCAGTTTCGGTTTCAGTCTCAGTGTCAGTTTCAGTTTTAGTTTCAGGGGCAGTTTCAGCTTCAGTTTCAGGGGCAGTTTCAGTTTCAGTTTCAGGGGCAGTTTAGGTTTAGTTTCAGTTTCATTTTCAGTTTCAGTTCGAGATTAAATTCGAGTTCGAGTTCGAGATCGAGTTCGAGTTTCAGTCTCAGTTTCAATCTCAGTTTATGTTTCAGTTCAAGTTTGAATTCGAGTTCGAGTTCGAGTTTCAGGTTCATTTTCAGTTTCAGTTTCAAGGGCAGTTTAGGTCTAAGTTCAAGTTTCAGTTTCAGTTCGAGTTTGAATTCGAGTACGTGTTCGAGATCGAGTTCCAGTTTCAGTTTGAGTTTCAGTCTCAGTTTAAGTTTCGTTTCGAGTCTAAATTCAAGTTCGAGATCGATTTTCAGTTTAAGTTTCAGTTTAAGTTTCAGTTTTCGTTTCAGGGGCAATTTCAGTTTCAGTTTCTGCTTCATTTTCAGTTTCAATTTCAGTTTCAGTCTCAGTTTCAGTGTCAGTTTCAGTTCGAGTTTGAATTCGAGTTCAACTTTGAGTTTCAGTTTAAGTCTCAGTTTCAGTCTCATGTTCAGTTTCAGCTTCAGTTTCGGTTTCAGTTTCATTTTCAGTTTCAGTTTCAATTTCTGTTTTAGGGGCAGTTTCCGCCTCAGTTTCAGTTTCAGTTTCAGTTCAAGTTTCAGTTTCTGTTTAAGGGGCAGTTTCAGTTTTAGTTTCAGTTTCGGTTTCGGTTTCGGTCTCAGTTTCAGTTTCAGTTTCAGGGGCAGTTTGAGTCTCAGTTACAGTTTCAGTTCGAGTTTGAATTCGAGTTCGTGTTCGAGTTCGAGTTTCAGTTTGAGTTCCAGTTTCAGCTTCAGTGTCAGTTTCAGTTCGAGCTTGAATTCGAGTTCGAGTTCGAGTTTCAGTTTCAGTTTCAGTTTCAGTTTCAGTTTCAGTTTCAGTTTATGTTTCAGGAGCAGTTTCAGTTTCAGTCTCATTATCAGTTTTAGTTTCAGTTTCAATTTCAGTCTCAGTTTCAGTTTCAGTGCGAAGTTTAATTTCTTTTCGAGTTCGAGTTTCAGTTTAAGTTTAGGTTTCAGTTTCAGTTTCAGCTTCAGTCTCAGTTTCAGTTTCAGTTTCAGTTCGTGTCTGAATTCGAGTTCGAGTTTCAGTTTCAGTTTTAGTTTCAGAGGCAGTTCCAGTTTCAGTTGCAGTTCGAGTTTAATTCGAGTTCGAGATGGAGTTTCAGTTCAAGTTTCTGTTTCATTTTCAGTTTCAGTCTTAGTTTCAGTATCAAATTCAGTTCGAGTTTAAATTCGGGTTCGAGTTCGAGTTTCAATTTCAGTCTTAGTTCCAGTTTCAGTTTCAGCTTCAGTTTCAGCTTCAGTTTCAGTTTCATTGTCAGTTTCAGTTTCAAGGGCAGTTTCAGTCTTAGTTTCAGTTTTAGTGCGAGTTTTAATTCGAGTTCGGGTTCGAGTTTCAGTTTCAGTTTCAGTTTCAATTTCAGTTTCAATTTCAGTTTCATTATCAGTTTCAGTTTCAGTTCCTGGTTCAGTTTCAGATTCAGTTTCAGTCTCAGATTCATTTTCAGTTTCAGTTCGAGTTAGAATTCGAGTTCGAGTTCGATTCGAGTTCGAGTTTCAGTTTCAGTGTCAGTTTCAGTTTCATTTTCAGTTTCAGACTCCGTTTCAGTTTCAGTTTCAGTAAAATTTTCAGTTTCAGTTTCAGGTTCTGATGCAGTTTAAGTCTCAATTTCAGTTTCAGCTTCAGTTAGAGTTTGGATTCGAGTTCGTGTTCGGGTTCGAGTTTCAGTTTTAGTTTCAGTTTCAGGTTCAGTTTCAGTTTCAGGGGCAGTTTCGGTTTCAGTTTCTGTTTCAGTTTCAGTTTCAATTTCAGTTTCAGTTTCAGTTTCAGTTCGTGTCTGAATTCAAGTTCGAGTTCGAGTTTCAGTTTCAGCTTCAGTTTCAGTTTCAGTTTCAGTTTCAGTTTCAGTTTTAGTCTCAGTTCCAGTTCTAGTTTCAGTTTCAGTTTGAGTTTGAGTTCGAGTTTGAATTTTTGGTAGAGTTTGTGTTTGAGTTTCAATTTTAGTTCCAGTTTCAGTTTCAGTTTGTGCTTCAGTTTAAGTTTCAGTTTCATTTTCATTTTCGGTTTCAATTTTAATTTCAGGGGCGGTTTCAGTCTCAGTTGCAGTTTCATTTTCAGTTTCAGTCCGAATTTGAATTCGAGTTCGAGTTCGAGTTTCAGTTTAAGTGTCAGTTTCAATTTCTGTTTCAGTAACAGTTTCATTTTCATTTTCAGTTTCAGTCTCAGATTCAGTTTCAGTTTCAGTTTCAGTCTCAGATTCAGTTTCAGTTTCAGTGTCAGTCCCAGTTTCAGTTTCAGTTCGAGTTTGAATTCGAGTTCGAAATCGAGTTTCAATTTAAGTATCAGTTTTAGTTTTAGGGGCAGTTTCAGTTTCAGTTTCAGGTTCAGTTTCAGTTTCAGTCTCATTCTCAGATTCAGTTTCAGTTTCAGTGTCAGTTTCAGTTTCAGCTTCAGCTTCAGTTTCAGTGTCAGTTTCTGTTTCAGAGGCGGTTTCAGTTTCAGCTTCTGTTTCAGTATCAGTTTCAGTTTCAGACTCATTCTCAGTTTCAGTTTCAGTTCCAGTTTCAGTTTCAGTTTCATTTTAAGTTCCAGTTTCAGTTTCAGTCTCAGTGTCAGTTTCAGTTTTAGTTTCAGAGGCATTTTCAGTTTCAGTTTCAGGGGCAGTTTCAGTTTCAGTTTCAGGGGCAGTTTCAGTTACAGTTTCATGGGCAGTTTATGTTTCAGTTTCAGTTGCAGCTACAGTTTCAGTACGAGTTTGTATTCGAGTTCGAGCTCGAGTTTGAGTTTGAGTTTCAGTTTCAGTTTCGTTTTCAGTTTCAATTTCAGTTTCAGTTTCAGTTCCAGTTTCAGTTTCAGGGGCACTTTCAGATACAGTTTCATTTTCTGCTTCATTTTTAGTTTCAGTTTCCGTTTCAGTTTAATTTTCAGTTTCAGTACGAGTTTGTATTCGAGTTCGAGCTCGAGTTCGAGTTTCAGTTTCAGTTTCAGTTTCGTTTTCAGTTTCAATTTCAGTTTCAGTTTCAGTACCAGTTTCAGTTTCAGGGGCACTTTCAGTATCAGTTTCAGTTTCAGTTTTAGTTAGAGTTTGAATTCGAGTTCGCGTTTCGAGTTCGAGTTCCAGTTTCAGTTTCAGTTTCATTTTCAGTTTCAATTTCAGTCTCAGTTTCAGGGCAGTTTCAGTTTTAGTATCAGGGGCGTTTAAGTTTCAGTTTCAGTTCCAGTTTCAGTTTCAGTTTCAGTTCGAGTTTAATTCTAGTTCGAGATCGAGTTTCAGTTCAAGTTTCTGTTTCATTTTCTGTTTCAGTCTCAGTTTCAGTACCAGTTTCAGTCCGAGTTTAAATTCTTGTTCGAGTTCAAATTTCAGTTTCAGTCTTAGTCCCAGTTTCAGTTTCAGTTTCAGTCCGAGTTTAAATTCATGTTCGAGTTCGAATTTCAGTTTCAGTCTTAGTCCCAGTTTCAGTTTCAGCTTCAGTTTCAGTTTCATTTTCAGTTTTAGTTTCAGGGGCAGTTTCAGTCTTAGTTTCAGTTTCAGTGCGAGTTTGAATTCGAATTCGAGTTCGAGTTTTAGTTTCAGTTGCGATTTCTGTTTCAATTTCAGTTTCAGTATCAGTTTAAGTTTCAGTTCCTGGTTCAGTTTCAGATTCAGTTTCAGTCTCAAATTCATTTTCAGTTTCAGTTCGAGTTAGAATTAGAGTTCGAGTTTGAGTTTGAGTTCGAGTTTCAGTTTCAGTGTCAGTTTCAGTTTCATTTTCAGTTTCAGATTCCGCTTCAGTTTCAGTTTCAGTTTCATTTTCCGTTTCAGTTTCAGTTTCAGGTTCGGGGGCAGTTTAAGTCTCAATTTCAGTTTCAGTTTCAGTTAGAGTTTGAATTCGAGTTCGTGTTCGAGTTCGAGTTTCAGTTTTAGTTTCAGTTTCATTTTAATTTTCAGTTTCAGTTTCAGTCTCATTCTCAGATTCAGTTTCAGTTTCAGTTTCAGGGGCAGTTTCAGTTTCAGTGGCAGTTTCAGTTTCAGGGGCAGTTTCAGTTTCTGTTTCAGTTTCAGTTTCAATTTCAATTTCAGTATCAGTTTCAGTTCGTGTCTGAATTCAAGTTCGAGTTTCAGTTTCAGTTTCNAAACTCAAAATCAAACTCAAAATCAAACTCAAAATCAAACTAAAACTGAAACTGACACTTAAAATCAAACTGAAACTTAAACTGAAGCTGAAACTGAAATAGAAACTGAAACTGAAACTGAAACTGAAACTGAAGCTGACACTGAAACTGAAACTGAAATAGAAACTGAAACTGAAACTGAAAGTAGGATTGAAAATGGAAATGAAACTGAAGCTGAAACTGGAACTGAAAGTGAAACTAAAACTGAAACGGAAACTTTCACTGAAACTGAAAATGAAACTGAAACTGAAACTGAAACTGAAAATGAAACTGAAACTGAAACTGAAACTGAAAATGAAACTGACACTGAAACTGAAACTGAAACTGAAGCTAAAACTGAAACTGAAACTAAAACTGAAACTGAAAATGAAACTGACACTGAAACTGCAACTAAAAGTGAAACTGTAACTGAAACTGAAACTGAAACTGACATTGAACTGAAACTGAAACTAAAACTCATAATAAAACTCAAAATTAAAGTTAAATTTAAACTGAATCTGATACTGAAACTGAAACAATAACTGAAAATGAACTGAAACTGAAACTGAAACTAATACTGAAACTAAAAACAAACTGAAATTAAAACTGAAGCTGACACTTGAACTGAAACTGAAAGTTAAGCTGATACTGAAACTGAAACTGAAACTAAAACTGAAACTGAAACTGAAACTGAAAATGAAACTGACACTGAAACTAAAACTGAAACTGAAACTGAAATAGAAACTGAAACTGAAGCTGAAACTAAAAATCAAACTGACACTAAAACTGAAGCTGACAAGCTGAAATTGAAAGTGAAACTGATACTGAACCTGAAACTGAACCTAAAACTGAAACTGAAACTGAAAATGAAACTGACACTGAAACTGTAACTAAAACTGAAATTGAAACAGACACTGAAACTGAAACAGAAACTGAAGCTGAAACTGAAACTGAAGCTGAAACTGAAACTAAAACTGAAACTCACACTGAAACTCAAACTCAAACTCAAATTCAAACTCAAAATCAAACTGAAACTGAAACTGAATCTGAAACAGAAACTGATACTGAAACTAACTAAAACTGAAACTGAAACTAAAAGTTAAACTGAGATGAAACTGCACCGGAAACGGAAACTAAA
>JACJUY010001797.1:0-21823 GCA_014220935.1 Platorchestia sp. MABIK
TTTGTAACTAATCGTACTCAAGCGATGGACAAACTTATTTCAACAAGGCTTTTAATTTCAGTTTGCAAGTGTTTTGCTTTCACTGAACTTGGAAATAATTTAACATGGATTTAACTCACATATACCAGCCTTCGATGAGGTCGCTGTTGAACTGCACAAGAAAATTTGCCTCGTAAGAAAGCATGGAGTTAAGCCAACGTTAAGATGAATATCTTGGACACTATCTGCTGATAAATGAAAATCGTTGCAAACGACATCGTCTTGGTTTACGAGAAAATAAGTGCGTTGTTTTGCATGGACGTTGAACGTGTAGATTGAATCGAACTACGCTTACTCCTGACGGATCTATCACAAAGTACGTAAGTGTGTTTCATTCCGTGCGAGGAAAAACAGTCCCAGAGAATCTTACCTTCAGACTTTCGCGCTGAGTAAAATCAGCCCACATGAGATGTGTGTTCTCTCGTTGACTTGAACTTCTGTGTTTGTAGTGTTCATGCCTGGACTAACTGATAATTGGATCGATTAAAAAATGGTCGAATCTTCAATTAAACGTTAACAATTCATAAAGTTTGCAATTATATTAATTGTACGTTAGGGCCCAGTCTGCCTAATTGAGAAGGCTATACATTTATCGAGCCATGGAGCTCGGTATCAAGACTACCCAGCAATCAATGACTACAAGTGGCCTATAAAAAGTCATATTCAAATTGCCGGTTCTCAGCTCCAATACAAAAGGCATATCATGTACTCATTAAAATTTCATTCGTATTTAATTAACTTCTATTGTCGATACAAAGAATTTGAGTTTTTCTAGAGGACTCAATAATTATGCGAGTATAAAAAAGCAAGCAAATAAGTTCGGATCTCGGTGTCTCGCCAATGAAGATGTCGGAATGTTTGGTTCGCTTGTACGGCTGCTCTGAATGTCGTGCGCTTCGAAATCATACAATCAATTAGCCTGTGCTCTTCGACTTTGATTACATTTAATTTCATCTCGGATATTTGAGCCTAGTAAGAGTTGTCCCATAACGACTACGTTAGAGCCCAGGTCAAGCCACGTTACTAACGCTACGAACAGCATGCCTTACTCGAGTTACAAGAGAGATATGCGCTATTTTGCGTTAATTTAGTTCTGACTGCAGGGATGAAATATGCAGCCAATCGTCGTCTGCGACATGCATCATAGCTTAATATTTTGCATCATTCACATGGCATCAGACGAGTGAGGCTTATCTTACGTAGTTATCGTGCTCAGTTGTGTGATGCTGATTGTCTTTAGTTTATTGTATTGCTTTAAATTCCAGCGTAGACAGGCGCAAAAAATTACAACAATGTGCTTAGATTAATGCTGTACATGTTATTGTGTACTTGTACTGGTGAACTTGTAATGTTGGTTCTGTAACGGTGTATTTGTAATAGTGAAGTCTTTTCTCATTAGTTAATAGCGCATCAAATTTCATTTTATTGCAGTTTCGTGGTATTTTCGTCATTTTTTCATGATATTTTCCCGTTCAAGTTCAATGCATTTCGCCCTCGTTATTAATGAAATGGGAATAGGAGTTTAGGAGGGAGACTGCTTCATAGGATTTTTTATTCTAAAACTCGTTAAAGGAAATTTGTTTAGGTCATGTCAATTGGTGAAAATCTGTGTCCATGATGTCGACGACAATAGGTAAGTCTTCCTTGGATTCTAATTTTAAACCCTTAATGAAATTACATAAAAATACACACATTAATCATCCGAAAAATTCCTGTCAAGTTGCTCTTGTTTTATCCATTTATATCATTCTTGTTCTTGTCAGACCAATTTTTGTTACATCCAGTCATGTCACACCCATTCATGTCTCATTCATTCTTTATATATATATATATATAGTCTCCCCCCATTCATTTCACACTTTCTCATGCTACATTCATTCATGTTATTAAAAAATAAAAATTACTTTCATTGCTATTGATAGACAATATAAACACATTTGCTAATAAATCCCACTTCCATATTACTGCAAATATGAGTTAGTCAAACCACGAATTTCTAACTAGAATTGAAATCGAAGAATCACCGAGATGAGGTAACCTGCCAGTGCCGGGACTACGTCCGTCTCACACTCCGGTTGCGCCAGGGTTGTACGCGCAAGAACACCGGTGCTTGGGGTTTGCATCCCGGGATCCCGGATAATTTAGGGCTTGAATTTCCCGGTCCGGGAAATCTTTCTTCCTCGGGAATTCCAGGGATTATATATTTTTCAAGATATTGGTGAGAAAGTAATTTAAAATAGTGCTGTTTAAATGATTAATCAATTACAAACCACAACATTGAACTTTAGTGTTATAATATTATTGCAATTTACATCACTACACAGTGTAGTCTACACTGTCTCATAATACAGTTCAACTATTGCTTCAGAATATATTTTATGGTTTGGTTTTGCAGGTAATAAAGAATAGACTGTAATAGATACGATGGCAATGACCGATGTTGTAGAAACTGAAGTCTTTGTGACGATATTATGTTAAAGAGAAAGTGCGAAGTGTGTGAAGTGCAGCTAAAGTTTACTTTGCAAAGACTGGTCTACCAGTGGTTTGTTACGTCACCTAAAGACTAAACACAATATAGAGAAGCCTGAAACTGTTGACCCAGATGAGTCAAGTAGTAGCTCAGAAAACAGAATTCGTTTTGGAAGAAAGTGCCCTCATGCAAGGGAGAGCAGTAGTGAAAGCACTAAGCATAAACAAACAAAAATAACGACTTTCGTAAAGGTGCAACAAAGTACTCCGGACGAACAAGTGCCCAAGCTTGTAGCAGTTGATGGCATGTCGGTAAATACAGTTACAAATAGTGAATTCATTGGAGAATCCTTCTCAGATAAAGGTTTTTCGGTCCCTAAATCGCCAAATACTGTCATGGACATGGGCAACCAACTACAATAGCATAAATGTAAAAATATGAAGAAATTCCGGGATCCCGGGAATTCCCGGGATTGTCTTCCTGGAATCCCGATATTCCGGGATTTTCATTTGTCCCGGCATTGCAAACCCTGCCGGTGCTGCTCTGAGCTCAGGAGCTGCACTGCGTTATCTGCAACAAAAAGTCACGCTCTTAAAATTAGTTAACTTGTGTTAAGATGTTAATGGTGGTGAAAGTTATTGCTCTCGAAAGTAGGTAGCAAATGTCTAGATGGTTGTGATGGTGAATAGTTAGTGCTCTGCCCCACGGAGTCGGGAGCAGGAAAATGTAAGAACTGATGGCTTAGGAGGAAAGTTAACGTAATCGGGTCCTAGACTTATGGATGTTCAAGTTTTACTGTAAAATTTTACAAGTTTTCCAGTTGAATGTGTTCAAGTTTTATGGTTACATCTTAGCAAGTTTTGAAGCTATAGCTGTTCAGGTTTTGAAGTTACAGGTATTCAAGTTGAAATTTATAGGTATTCAAGTTTTATAGTTATAATTTTTAAAGTTTTAGAGTCTTTGTATTGAGTCACCTTTAGAGTCATTTTAAAGTTATAAGTATTCATGTTTTATAATTATGGGCATTCAAGTTTGAAAGATTTGGGTATTAAATTTTTAAAGTTATAGGTATTCAAGTTTTAAATTTATTGTTCAAATTTTAAATGTTTAGGTAATCTATTTTTAGAATTACATGAGTTAAAGTTTTGAAGTTTTGTCGTAAGTTTTAGAATTACAGATTTTCAAGTTTTGCATTCATAGGTATTTAAATATTTAAGTTTTGGGACATCATATTTTAAAGCTATAGGCATTCACCTGTAAGAGTTTGAACATTCAAGTTTGAACGTTTTTAACATTAAAGTTTGAACGTTTTTAACATTCAAGGTTTGAATATATACGTATTCAGGCTTCAAGTTGTGCATGTATTCAAGACATCTTATATGCATTCATGTAATAAAGTTATTCAGAGGGACCAACACTTTGTTGAACAAACTATAACATGAGGTTGGGACCTTTGGAAAAAACACTTTTCACTCAATAACCTTGCAGTAGAAAATGCTTCGTTTAAGAGTTACTTATACTCTAAATTTAGCCAAGGCCATCAAGGTCTCCTGATTTTATGCCCTTAACTTTCAATTTCTAGGGACATTAATAAACTCTTCAAATTCGAAGAGTTTGGGACATATACGGAACACCGATTCATTCCGAAGATGTCCTCATCAGTAGAATTATTAAAATCTTCACAAGGATTCGTGAAACTCCTGGTGTCTTCGATCGCTTCCGGCAATCATTCCACCAGCGTTTGAACGCCTTTAGCGCAACAGATGTTGATCATACTTTGTAAATACAAAATTTTATTTAAAAATCTATTTCTTATGACCACGATAATTAAGGTTGGCGTTCTGTTTTTTGCTTCGTAATAAAAAGTATTTCCTTCCTTTTACATTTCATTTCCCTGCTACTCTCAGAGTACGAATTTTTTCCAAAACGTTTCCTACTTCAAGTCCTTGTAACTATTTAACGAAGCATTTTCGACCATTCGGTTATTGAGTAGAGTGTTTATTTAAACGGTCACCACCTTTCGTTGAAGTTTGTTGAACTAAGTGCCGGTCACTCTGTAAGTATTCAAGTTTAAAAGTTACAGGAATCCAAGTTTTAAAGACGTGAATGTTCAAGTTTAAAAATAATAGGTATTCATGCTCTACACTTTCTATGCATTCATGCTTTAAGGTTTAATTCATTCAAGATTACAAGTTACATATATTCAAGTTTAAAAGTTTAAATGAAAGTTTTAAAGTTATTAGGACTCAAATTTTAGCAGCAGACGTTTTCAAGTTTTGAAGTCATGTGTTTAAATATTCTTTTCGTATATGAACGCTGCGAGTACGAAATGTACTCAGAAAACTCTGAATTAAGAACGACAGCAGTGCTCACCGGCGTGACACATTTCAGGGAGACCCGAAGTTTCTACCAATCCAGTGCCAAAGTTTGCGGTGAAGCGCCAGGCCAAAGCCACTCTGTCTGCGTGGTATGTCCCGACCCAAGCAGCTATCCAAAGTAGCTTCACGAGCAAGTGCAGAGAAGAACGCGACGTGACATCCGAATGTTCCCGCGAAGCTACGAAAGACAACTGCAGCGTCCAAAGCAGGGTTACGGATTATCATTATCTATATTGGGATGTATGAAAATTAAAATAAAATGTAAAAGAGTTGCAGTGAAAATAAAAACACAAGCGAAAACTTCACTTAGTCACACACATGTAACAGAGACCTCAGCTGCAATAATTGTTGCATTTTATGGGATAATACAAAATTTCTTGCTGAAAAATTTCTAAAATTGCACCAAAAAGGCAAAATAAATAGAAAATGGGCGTTTATCTTAAAAGGAAAGTATCAAATACACAGTAATAAATTAGAACAGAATAAAAAAGTACCTTACTACATAAAAGAAGGTAAAAATGGCTTTTATTCGTGTATAAAACGTACCAAAAATGTCAGGCCAGCCGAGACAAAAGCAGAACGACTTTTGCCTATTATAGCTGTGATATAACATTGTGTTGAGCAGTGATATGGTCACTGTACTGCATTGTGACTCAGCGTAATGCAGATACAGAGAATAAAAAGCAGTTCAAATCGTGCCTACCTTATACGCATATATTATTTTATCAAAATTTCTTGCATTTCGAGGACGTATGGTAATTAGATCAACTATTAAAATTTCGTTTTATTAGTGCATACTTAATCATAGAAATAAATTGTAGATGCAGATTTACACTTCTATAGAGTAGGCACTGCGTACCTTGCCTACTCAGAAGGCACGAAGGTTGCAACGCCTGCAACTATTTAGAAATAAAATATTCATCTGAAATTTTTTTTTTACTTCTCAATCTTACAGAATTTTTCCAGTGCATCATGCGTTAAAAGACGAAGAAAATTGCTTATAAAATTTAAAATCAGTATCTTTTTATAAAAAACAAACGTTTCGATGAACGAACATTTTCTTCAGGCTGGAAAATACAGAGTAAATTTACAGTTGTGGGCTCCCCTTTGGGGCTCACGTTTGCTAACTTCCACGTGTCTCGTGTGGAAAACATGGTGTATGTAGAACACTGTTGAGCCGACAATGTACGGCAGATTAGTGGATGATGTTTTTGTAGAGTTGGAGAGCATTGAGCAGTTGGAGACCAAGAAAGGTTAGATGATGGATAAATTGGTGTTAGGTTTCACGTATGACTTAGATGTACAGTACAAGCAAAGTTATCATTTTTGGATGTATTAGTTGTCTCTTTGCAGGGTGCTTTCCAGCCGTCCGTGTACGTAAAGTTTCTCATGCTGGAGAAACCATTAACTATGATTGTGATGCTTCACAAGTGTATGAAGAAGGTCCTATTCACACTTTATTAAATAGAGCTCATAAAGTGTGCAGAAGCAGGGCAAGTTGTCATTCAGAAATTCTTCGAGTTAAAAGATTACTAATAAAAAAATAAAAATTTCTAACTTTTCATCCTTACGAAATGGTCTAATTTCTTCACGTGTAAGTTGATTCAGGAATGCTCCTAGCATTTTTGTACTGAAACACCGCAATTCAACAAAATCAACATTTCTGTTTAATTATAAAATGCAACGTTTCGACGTATCTAACATCATCCTCAGGCTGGAAAAAGTTGTGATTGTGAAGCTCCGCAAATCTATAAAGAAGGTGTCATCCCCACCTTAATAAATAGAGCTCAAAAGGTTTGCAGTAATTGGGAAAAATTTCATTCCGAAATGCCTCGAATTAAACGTTTACTTGTAAAAAACAACTTCCCTAATACCTTGATTTATAAAACTATTGATAATTTTTTGAACCGAATCATGAGTAGTGACAATAATTCAGTGAATGCAAACCGTGTCAATATTTGTTACGAAAATCAAATGCAAGAAAATTACAAAATTGACAAACTGGCCTTTAAAACCATTGTTAAAACCTTTGTTAAGCTAATAAATTCAGAAACTTCTATTAAAGCTTGCGTGCATTATAAAGGTCGTAAAATCAGTGACCAATTAGTAAAAAAATAATCTGTCTGCATCTGGGGTCAACGATCTGGACAAGGCCAGTGTGATCTATCAATTTAAATGTAAGAGAAGAGAATGTAAGTCTCTTGATAAACGTTTCATTGGCATGACCAGAATGACCCTGAAGCAAAGATTAACAGCTCATAAATATCAAGGTTACATCTTCAATCATTTTCGTGTTGACCATAGTGGCAAACCATCCAATGAAGATCTGTTCCCTAACACCAAAATTCTATAAAATGTTATTAAAAAAAACAAATTCATATAATTGAACTTAAACCTTCCCTTAATGAAAATGCTAATGATTCTTTCGCTCTTAAACTGTTTAGCAGAACTTCAGCTTGCTAGGTGTGACGAGGCTGCTCGACCATTTTGTTATTGTCTCTTGTGTGGTGAACATCGAGGTTTTTGTTCAATATATCTACACCTTTCTCACTTTAAATTAATCCAAGTCAAATTTAAATTCATCCAAGTCAAGTTCAAATTAATCCAAGTCAAGTTCAATTTAATCAAAGTCAAGTTCAAATTAATCCAAGTCAAGTTCAAATTAATCTAAGTCAAATTCAGATTAATCCAAGTCAAGTTCAAATTAATCCAAGTCAAGTTCAAATTAATCCAACCCTAAATTGAGTTAAGAATGGCATAATCAGTCGTTAATTTGATCGTTTTTTGTGTTGAAAATGTATTTATTGGATGTGAAGAGCAAAAAAAACGTTTTTCCTTTCAGCAAGGAATACATGAAATTTCTGCAATATAAAAACAAGCTGTTGTAAAATGTGGCAAGTATCCAGCATCAGGCGGCAGAGTGTGATTGAGATCTTTCAGCGGAGTAACAGATAGAAGTCAATTATAAAACCTTCGATCGTATTTTACTACTCATTGAAGTTGTTTTACAATTATTATAAATTAATGGCAGTATGCATCCATTCAAATATTTATGTTCAAAGGTAATTTTATGTTACACGTGCACATAGTATCGAGGATTTATTTACACTCATATAGAGATTTATATGCGTGAAATTCCACTTTATCACATGTATAAAATCACATATGCATGTAACTATAGAATTTTACCATTGGAACCATTTGAAAATTTCTCAATACCATTTATGTCCCATTTATTTACATCGGCCACCTATTCATTTCGTAATAGTTCATATGATATTCAATCATGTAGCAATCACTCGCATTACTCCATTTTTTCATACCCATTCATGTTACACCCATTCATATGGCACTCATCCTTTCAACCTATTCAGGTCATACACATTCAAGTTACATTCATTCATGTCACGGCTACTCTTATCATTCCCATTCATTTCAAAATCTTCCTTACCTCATACAAACGTGTTATACCTCTTCTAGTCAAGTATTTTTTTTGTCCGGCGCCTGCAGGAGAATGGTTCAAGGGCGATCGCTCATCTCACTCAAATATCACTTGTTTCGAGGCACGAAAGTCAGATCCAAAAATGAACATCCGAAGGCTATGGAGACACATCACGTCACGGTTTTTCTGATGCAAGAAAAGGTGAGAACACCACCAGCTCATGTATACTTTTGAAACATTTTATCATTCAATCCCAACTCCTGTTGCAGATATAATTGATTATTTAAAAAAAATCACTCTGGAACTTCATCGGAATCAAAATAGCGTATATAAGAGTCGAAAGCCTTAACAGGTGTTGTTCTTTGCGAATACGTCGCCCTCGACTGCTCAATACCCTAATTCCCACGAAATTGTGGACAACCGCCGAGATTCCCTCACGCTCCGCCCATTAAACGGCGACGCTCCATATCGGCGAGGGAGGAACATTCATGATCGGAATCGGAACTGGAACGTGGTCTATTCCAGGGCCTGGAATAGCTATAGCTGAAATTTTGAAATTTTCTTTAGACAAAGTTGGAGCTGCTACGTGAACAGCTGTTGCGCACTGTTTAATCACCTATTTCCACTTTATGTTGTTCAATTAATTCTTTAACTTTTAACATAAAATTTTTGATGCTGATGTTCTCAGCTTTCTCTAATGACCTTTAATTCAATTTTTTAAACCTTCTAAATTCTAATTCATTTATTTTCTATTATGTCCTATTCTTCCGTAAGTTAGATTTCCATTTCTCTCTGTTTTGCTCATTCAATTCTCATGTCCATTCAGTTTTAGAGGGATCCTTCCAGATAAGCCCCGCCACCAGCTATAGTGCCACACATAAGTTCACCAACTTGTAATTTTCGAAATAATGCACCTATCGACTTCAAATTACTCTGAATCGAAAGAATCTTTTAATCTTTCGTTTGAGATTAATTTGACGGCGATAGGTGCATTTTTTCGAAAGTTACAAGTGGGTGAACTTATGTTTTGCAGGGGCGAACTTATGTATGTGGTGGCGGGGCGTATCTGGAAATGATACTATAATTGAAAGGAAGTATATAATTTTCAATCCTAACTTAAAATATACATTACTTCGCAGCAAATGAGGATCTCGAGGTACTGAAACTTTAATGAAATTAATTCGGATGAAATTCAACGCACTCTTTCTTTGGCTACACACACACAAAAAGCTTTAAAATAACATGGATGTCAAATTCCATTATTATCCACAGATAGTTCTAACTTGAAGCGTACATTGTATTCGTTTTTAAAAATCTATTAGAAAAACATAATTAATATTCCTTTGACATAACATACAGTAGGGGGTGTGCACTGCAAAAAGTTCAATAACATTCTTCCGAGGTATTTATATTCTTTCTGTTATTTGTACTTGCGATGTCAAAACAAAGAGACCGAATTTGCTAGTGGTTGTCTACTTATACAGGGTGTACGCTAAAAAAGGAGGCGATTTAAAAATGCTGTAGTTTGTAAAATATAGAGTGCTACAACGCTGAAATAAAATTAGTTAAAAAGAGTAAGACTTAAAATTTTATTGTATTTCGATAATTTTGTTTATTGAGCATACTGGAATGACAGAAATAAAAATTAACGCGGTTGGGATTTTAATTAATGATGATAGAACAAAATTAGAGAGAAAATTTTCTTTACAAAGGTAAAGAAAACTACTGTTCATTTTGTTCTTAAGAAAACAACTTTATTCCAAAAAATACATAAATGCAATGTCTTCTTTATCGCAGGATAAAGATCGGAGGTTATCATTTTGCCACAGAATAAAAATCATGAGCAGTTTTGATGAAATGTTGTTGGATAACATAAATTTTAATGATGAATGTCACATATATTTTTGAAAGGTACATGACAAGTAGACAAAATTACCGATATAAAAAAAAAATTTAATTTTGCTTTTTTCAAAGAAACCTATTTCACTTTTCTAGCATTAATATTTTGTGAATTACAGCATTTTTAAATCAGCTAATTTTTTACCGGACATCCTGTATAAGCCTTTTGTAGAAAACTAACGTTTTTCTTAAGCTATCTTCTAAGGTAAAGGTTTTTTTTATCAATATCTCCTTCAAGTGTTTGAAATCCAAATTAAAGTACAATCTATCTCCCTAAATATAATTCAATAAAAGAGCGTAACCATTCGGTGTACATCACAATTAAGTGTTCCTCTTGACTGCACCGAACACAAAGTGACCTCAGCAGTCTCAGTGACCGCATCGTGGTCGTTGCACACCAGCCTACCATCCCTCTTGACCATCTTCACATTCAGTGGCGCAGATAGCAGAAAATTTTTTGGGCAGGGGGCCAGGATCCCCGACAAATAATTTCGGGGGGTGCTGGCATTAATTATCAGCAACCATTTTCTTTTTTTTACTTTAAACGGTGACTGAAACTGGCCCCCAGCTCAGCATTTCGGGGGAGGGGCCAAGGCCTTCTGGTTGCGCTACTGTTCACGTTTATTCACTTCACTAGTGTACACGGCCCGCCAAAAATGACGGGATCCAATACTTTCCTTGAATAAATTTTCCAGATGTGGATGACAAACAAATATATCCATCCCAATAGTACTCGCGACTAAAATACTCCTGTACTTGTGCACTGGTGAAACTCGTATCACATAGACGGCCATTAAGCATCCTTTTAAGCGTCACAGAGAGACGGAAGCACTACCCTCAAACTACTCACAAAAAAAACCCTCCAACACTAGCATCATATGCGCAAAGCACATCTCTATCAGTTTCTTTTTTATCCTTTTTCCGTTTCACCTCTTCCCTTCCCGACACATTTTGTGCCAAACTCTCTTTCCGTCTTTTCTATAAGCATCGACCGACCGACCGAAGAAACGGACACCAAACAAATATATAAATAAATATATAAATAAACACACAACGGCTATTGTTAGGTTAGGCCGTACTCTAAGATTTGATCCTGAGTGTGGCCAGTGTCGAGGCCCTGAATCTCTCCGTCATCGAGAGGGTCATGACGGTGCCGTGATGGGGTAGACCACTCTTCTGCTTCGTCACTCGAGTTCGGCTGCTCAACTGATGTGATTGGTGAGCGCCACACTATTACGTTAGTAGGTTAGTTGCAGCTTTGGGAGGCTGCCTCACTTACCTTCAAATTACTGGGAGATTCTTAAAATTTGTAGCGTTGCCGCAAATTGAATTAATTCGCACTTCAAATTTCGAGTGTTATTATTAATATCTGAATTACGTGTTTTGGTAGTTTCAAAGGCAAGTGCTGAAATTCAATAATGTAACACTAAATTTAAATTACTAAAATTAAGTTAAGATTAGTGCATTTGCTATGACTATAATTTAATTAATCTTAGACAATTATTCCTAAAAACTACCATAGCTGAACTCTCGGCGACAGCTCATTATTTTCTGCAGGGCACGAGTTGACCAACACTTTGATCCCATGTCACAATTCGTAAATATACGTTCGTGGTCCTACGGGCCTATTTATTTTGTGCCAATTAATATATTGCAATTGAGCTATCCTGGCTTGTATTTTAACGTTTATTATTTGCTCTCCCGTGACAGTGATCGTGGCACGGTGCTGGAGGGAAAGGGGGGTGGCGTCCTGGTGTCCCAATGTCCTCTTTTCTTCCTGACCAGTCGCGGGATTTGGCATTCATTAAATTCAATGAAATAACGTAGTATTAATTTTGACTGTTTAATATCCTTGCGTCATTGTCGCAAGGCGTTTTTATCGCCACCGTGCGAAATAATTCGAGTTGCATGTTTATATAATGTTACATTCTATCACATTCACCTTTTCACCTTACATCCATAAAAATTGTTTGTGAGAATACATACAGTTCCCAGTCAGATACAAACAATTCGTTACACCAGTAAAGAAAGTTTTCTACGTTAATTATACTTGTATATAATTGTACTCGTATACAACACCTATAGCAGTTATATTGCACTCATTAGCGATGCTGTAATGGCAGCTATAGGACATCCAATACACGATAACTGAAAGTATGGATATAAAAACAGTTTTGTATTGCACGTAGATTTTCGCACATAAAATTTTAGCGCTTTCAAATGCTCGAACAGATTTCCGCAAGCTTTCAGGTCATTTTACGGTGTTCTCAAGCGTTAGAAAATAGAAGAGGCTAGTGAGCTCATGCTGCAGATGGGAAGCGCTACACGGCAACGCTGCGAGACAATGAGACCGATGTGAGAGACCGAAGACGGACACCAGGAAACGATGGTATGGATCGGGTGAAGAATGCTGGAGAAAAGCTGCGCGTTAAGGACACGCTCAAGATTAAAGAGGAAGCTCGAAGAAACCTACCGAGTCATTTTACGATTTTTTGATTACTCAATAACTATACTGTAATATCGAAGAAAACTACCGAATTATTTTATGAACTTTTAACTACTTAATTGAGCCTATTTCTAATTTTGTCCGTGTTGTGCATCATCATCATCTTTGCAGCTGCTGCGAGATGTATCACACACAGTATTGTGATATATGCAATTAATATGGCCTAGCAATGAAATTGTGACATCATTTTCTTCGTTGCAACTGAAACTCCATGTCTATTTAGATTTGGTTGCTAACAGTAGCAAGGGTATTACTTCTTTTGCACCTGAATTTATCTCTTTCAGGTCAAGTTGCATTACACGTCAAGTTATAATTATCACAGACATTTACCGTCATATTTGACGGCTATGATGTAACATGCGCCTTTCATTTTTACGCTACAGGTATGCTAATCAGAACTCATCTCAGAATGATGGAGTCTGTAATTCACGGAAATTTTCCTGTCTCAGTCACTGCAAGTGAGGCCACAAGAACTGCACAACGAGAACCAGCGAAGCAAGTCACATCCAGATGATCGGATCCTGGCCTTGATTGTACGCATCTGATAATAGGAAACCATTCCCCTCCACTTGTCTTCCGTTACGTGACCACTTCCTCGTTGGGGTGATTCATTAACGCCGCCCGACCTCATGAAGATCTGCCACCGCCTTGCTGTTGCCTACGTAGAGTGGATACCAGGCCTGCCAATTTATATGCGACAGTGGACATGTGCGTCTCGACCGCAGGCTTCCGCTGCACGTAAGCTGGAAAGCACATGCTTTCTTCGAGATTCTAAATTGTCTCCTTTCAGCGTCTAATTAACGAGAAATTCCGTGCATTACCGAGCGAGTGTCCTGCAAGTGATAGAAATTCTCCTTATTTCGACAGTGCTGGCCAGTTCTTTTTGCTGGTGCTGGTCTTTACCCGTCTTTTAGGACAGCAGCGGAGGGAATCTAAGGAATGAGTGTACTACGTATAAAAACATGTCTGCTTTATAAGCAAAATTATTAGAAGAGGGATATTTCGGGTTGACGAACTATGAGGACGATATTATTGATGGAAGTACAGTATGTTAAGTAAGAAAAAATAATTTAGGTTGACAGAGTAGAAAACAAATATTAGAGTTAGTAAGCAATGGGAGGAGAACATTGTAGTAAGTAGTCGTAATGGTGGTACCAGTAGTAGGCGGATATTATAGTTAACAGTAGAAGTTGTATACAAGTAGTAGGAGGCAGATAGTACGTGATTTAGTAGTACGAGACGGATACTGTTTACGTAGATTCTGGGAAAATATGATAAATCATTGGTAGAAATAGGAAATGACTATGGGAAGAAGTAGTAGAGTATTTATATTTTAGGTAGTGATTTGCACTACGTCAAAAACGAGCATGAACGACGGGACTCGTTAGCTATGAGACACTGCATTTTCATTGCACAACAGGAACTTAAAATAATCAATAGTTTGAATGATACCAGCTCTATCAGATTATTTCAACTTCCATATTCAGGAAGGCTTACCAGAATCCTGGAAACTAATTTTGCGTAAGATTCTCACGCAGCAATGAGAAATGAAGAGTTTTTAGACAAAGCTTTTTAATCGAAATCTTCAGGCACATAAGATTGAAGAAAACAAAATATTTTTGCGTTATTCGCGATCGGGGCGTGCATGGAGTCATCATTGTCATATCCACTGACAAATTTTATAATTTTTCTTAAATCATCACTTATTGCAAATTAGATACGTAAATTTCTAAATATTTTTTGTCATGAGGGCCTGAATTTTAAAAAGTAATTATAGTTTCATCCTCTACGGATACAATATTCTCATCCTCTCTATATCATTAAATCTCTTGATCATCGTCGCGTGATCACTTTCTCTTATACCTTCATCATCATCTCTCTATCACTATTTCTTGATGCCTATCTCCTCGTCATCATCACTTCATCACTATCTCCTCATCACCATTCCTTTAATACCGCCTCTTCACTTCAATTTCTCCACCCACGTAAACATATTGCGCTATGAATCATTCATGAGGAAAAGAGTAAATTTTCAACATTTCCATAAGTCTTGCTTTTGCATTCCATCTCTAAATTAGCAAGTTGAATGAAAAAATTATTCAATTTACTGGAAATACAGAAAGTTAACACGAAAAATCTATGAGAACGAAGTGTAGGGGACAGGAGGATGAAACTCTTCTGAAATTTTTATTTTTTACTCCTTGAGTTCCACGAATAGCTGAACATTTTGTACTGATTTTTAGAATTAACTACGATTGGCCTACATATATTTACAAAGAATGGTTAATTTTGAAAATGTGCTCACAGATTTATTTCTCCTGGATATACAGAACGTAAAGTAGTATCATTTTTAACAACAGTCGGATTTTCCAAGCAATGAAGTAAAATATAGGACTAAGATGTATCAATTTAATTTTCAGTGATATTAGGGAAAATTGAAACCTAAGATGTGTCAGTTTCAGTGTTCGGTAATCGCATTGTTTCAGTTTCATATTGATTTGATTTTGGTTTGAATTGTTTCAGTTGTAATGATTTTACGTTGTAAGGGTAACTAAATTTTTTCAAATCATTTTAGCAAAATTAATTAGTAATTGAGTTTCAACTTGACAGGCATATTTGTCCGCTAAAATCCGCGCGTCTTCTTCTCATATGCCGCGAAGAAGGACTTATTTCTTTGTATTACATGAGCTCTGACCACACATTTTTTCAACTTTTGTGGTCATCAAGCACTGAAAGATCGTTACAATCCAAAGGTCCATCCATAGGAATCTTGCACTCCTGTGAACAAAAATTCAATACATTGTCACATAACAAGAACGCCAGCTCGATCTGGCCATGTATTTTTGGGGACATCTTGGCAATGTTATTCCTACGGGGCCCCAAAATGTGAGCTTGATTTGAAGGGATGGTGCTGCCGCGATAGCTGGGAAAGCTATCAAGCGCTCCATAAAATCGGTGTGGTTTGTCCAGCTGAGATGGGCAAATCCAGGCTAGCTCTTGCTTTTAAACGCGAAGAAATTACATAGTGAGTTAACATGTCCATAAAGTCATTAAGTTTTAATGGACACCTACAGGAAGACGGCGGTGGTCCAAAGTAATTAAGGTCTCAAAAAATGTGTAAAAAAGAGGTGATGGAATTGTGTAGAATTAGGGTAAGGGGTGGCCGGCACAGATTTGAAGACCTTTAAAAAATACCGACAAAGAGAGATTAGTTCCGTCATTGAAAGATATATGAAAAGGAATCACAGCAGTCAAGGCACTGAAAACCTTCCTTGATATGGCCTTCATTTTTATGTTTATAGACGGGTGTGTTTCACCAAAGGTTTTTATAAGAGAAAATCATCTCGCTTGGTGTAAAATCCACTGTAATTTTTTCTGAAGTTGAGTACACCAGAATGTTAACAATTGGGGAAGTTGTTGGAAATTTCTAGGACAATTTTTGAGGGAAAAATTAATCATTTAACAGTTGATTGATTGTAAGCTACCGTACATACTCGTAACATTGTCATGGGCAAATATTTTTAGGAGTAACTTTTCGTTTCATTAATAATAATTTGCTTTCTATAAAATACATCTATTCAAAGCGTCTCTCATGTAGAAATAATTGAAAAAGTATCATAAAAAATAAACGAGAAATTCATCACGCAGAAAAGTGTACCTAACGCACTACAAATCTCGGATGTGATGTTTCTTGGAGATGGTTGATTCATTGTGCATAAATGTATGATATATTCAGTGCACAGAGATGGTCGACCAGCCCATTTCACAGAATTGAGTGTCTATGTAGTAAATGAAGTCTTTCCGACCACAGTCCACCAAATATATTCCAGCCACCGCTCGTTACACGCTCCCCACCATCTCTAATTCCTCACCACAATTCCTACCTCGATTTGATAGCACCGGAACAGTGCACTAAATTCCTGGTGAAGGCAAAGCAATTAATAATACCAATAACAGCAAGGGGAAATGAATGATCAAAATCTTAATTAGAACTTAATAAAAATATTTAAGGTTTTTTGTAATTTAAAGCAACGCCATCGATCTTCACATGAGAGTGCAGTAAGGAACATTCATTTACGGATTTATATTCACTCATTGTTAATTTATGATTTTTTTATAAACTTTGACCACTATGCAAACGATTCATCGCATCTATTCAACAATAACCTAATAAAAAATGTTTCCATATTTTTAAAGTAATTTTTAAGTGTATTCAAATAAATGAATTGATAGGATCATCAAAAATTGCGTGGTACATAATTTATGCGAACACGATATGGATGGGACATAATTTAGGCCAACACGATATGGATGGGACATAATTTAGGTGAACACGATATCGATGGGACATAATTTAGGTGAACACGATATCGATGGGACATAATTTAGGCGAACACGATATGGATGGGACATAATTAAGGCGAACACGAAATGGATGGGACATAATTTAGGCGAACACGATATGGATGGTATAGATGATGAAGTGCATGAGCAGGATAAGGATGGCACATTTGGGAACTTCGCAATGTAAATTCGGCACAGGATGGGCACAAGGTCCTACGGACACACGTGTGATAACTAACATGCATAAATCGTACGTGTGTTTGAGAAAAAATTGATGAAATGCATAGAAATTTGAAAAAATAACAATTCAACATTACCATAACAAAATTGTGAAGGTACAATTATTAGATAAATTATAAATTATTTCGGAAGCGAGTTTCTTTCGATGTCGTTGCGTGTATTCTTCTACTATTGCGTGGCTAGCTTGTGACTCGAAAAGTTTGTGAAGTCCTTATAAAATTTTTCATATTTTAGGTGACGTTTCCTAATGAAACTTCTCGCCTCACCTAATACTCTGCCAGTTCCAAATTGAAGACTTTTAAAAATAAAGATGTAAAGAGCTCGTACTTTGGAAAAATTTGAAATTGACTAACTTTTTAATGTATTTGTGATATGCTACATTGGCTTAATTTTCATGAAGGACATGGCTCGAGGAATGTACGAAATGTATTTTGGGAAGAAATTATATCTTCCCTCACCGTTGCATTGACGCAGTACTTCTACTTCATCCTACATCTACAAAAATAGTCCAAAAATAGCCCAAATTCAATTGCCATCGAGGTATTTGAAAAGAGCTCAAACGATTTTTGATGCAAAAAATGGTGAAATCTTCAGCCGGTTTTGGATGCTGCCGCTGTAGGCCTGAGCTGCACCAGAACTAACGAGGCTGGCTGTGCAGGCTGCTGCTTAATGAGCGTCAATGCTGCACCATCATGTGACCATCAACGTACAAGTATCATATAATATCATTTATTGCGCACACCTGCTTAGTGAAATTGTTCCTTTGAGAACGTCACTAGATCAACGTGTGGGTATGATAAAATAACATTTGTTGCGCACACCTGCTTAGTGAACTTTTGAGAACGTCACTAGATCAACGTATGCGTATGATACAATAACATTTATTGCGCACACCTGCTTAGTGAAATTGTTCTTGAGAACGTGAATAACGGGAATTTGCGTTCCGAACTCACTTATCTGCAAATGAGGCGTACGTACTCAACTAAACATATGTATGTGTCTTCTACAACCCATAAATTGCGGTAATTTGCCTATTTAGTAAACATGTTATTGTTATAATGGTGGCGCTATTTTTTTCTATTTTATTTCTCTTTATACTATCATGCTACTAATATTTCCTTTCACTGCCTACGGTCTGCAATGAGCAGCGACTCTAAGTTAAAGAAGGAGAGCCAGATTCCAACATTTTTTTTCATTCCAAAAATTCAGTTGCGGGCAACAAACCGGCAGTGTTACATGCATCGCATAAAATGGTTTCTTATGCACAAACTTGTGTAAATTCAAAAGTTTATTTTTCCAATGAACGATGCCTCAATGCACTGCTGTTTTGAAAGAAGAAACTTCCCCGCGCGTCGGGGGAGAGGCGCACTGAAGGAGCTGTGAAGCCTCAAATGAGCGAGGAGCTCCTGCGAGTACCTGAAGCTACACACAATAACTGAATGGCATACCTTCACACTCACGGAGATGTCCGCAATGACGTCTATGATATCTTTAATGACAACTTTGATATCTTTAATGTCATTTATGATGTCTTTAATGACATCTATAATATCTTAAATGACGTCGATGATGTCTTCAATGACATATATGATGTCTAAGATGTCTTTAATGACATCTATGATATCTTTTGTAACATCTATGATGTCATCAATGAAGAGATCGAGAAGAGCACAATAAACGTCTACACGAAATCAATCTTCAACTTTCAGTTTGTTCCAATATGAGGTAGAATTACCCCTCAGAATTATATTAGTCGACTTAATTAAGTATGTGCAAACGACAAACAGTTAAGAATTCGGTAAAAAAAACTCAGACTATGCTGTTCTTGATGCTACATTAACATTAATATGAGTGGTAAATATTCAAAGCTCAACAGCCAAGCTATCCTGAAATGCGTATTCACTTACTTAAGAGATCGTAGTTATATACAAGTAAGAGCGGCAGGCATACGTATATTGCAAATGTGTCTGTGGGCTTGCATTTCTGTCTTGTTGATCCTCATGATTGAAAATCACTCCCTCAGCATATCGGCATGCGTTGCTTTTATTCCTGATCGCAAACAAGTGAAAATCTCAATAGGCAGCGCCAGACTGCCGCAATAAAACCTGTTAATGCAGTTTAAATTTCAGTGGATCATCTTTTAGGGGACGAAATAGAGGCGTATTCTAAATTATACCCGGCTCTTATATTACATGGATTTTAAGGCCTTTCATGATTTCAATTAAGACCGAAGCCTGAACTAGCGACACTTCAAGTTTCATTACCCAAACCTCTTTGTCATGATTGTCATTTTATGTATGCGTCAGAGTAAGTAAATTTCTTGTTATTCACATCTGGAGAGCGTTTTTGTCGTTATTTTATTGCCCTCAGTACAAAAACGCTTATCTCTATTGCTCTTTATACAGCCAATTTTAGACTTCCTTGGTAGAAGATGACACCAAAGATATTACAAACTTGATAGCCGAGTCCGGTATCGAATGTGCGGCTCATATGAAGCTACATTAATTATTTTCTGCATCAAATGTAGATGTCAATCAAGCTCTACGCGATAGATGGTGTGTGAACAAAGGTTGTGCTATACAGCCGATTTTCAATAAAATAATTACGAAAATAAATTTTTAATTGAAACAAAATAAAACAATTACATTAAGGCTGCTAAAAAAAGATTAAGTTTTTCCGCGATGAAGCGTTTTCTCGTCACATATATATGCGAGTGAACAACTCATTTGAAGTTTTTACGATTGGTGTGAACTATCGATCTTGATTCGTCAGGAAATTCGTTTTTACATTCGATATAATATATACCCAAAATTGTATATATATAAAATATCTCTTGTATGCAGTACGTTCGATCATCGATAGTGGCAGTATCTGTGTACATGCGAGGCCGTATCTGTGTACGTATGTATATATATTCAAATTATGCTCGCATGAGAAAATTCTGCCATCCCACTCGCACATCGTATGAAACTCACCATTGTTCTACACCACAGCAACTTCTTTATGGTTTTACAATAGTTTTGTTAAAACTCTCTCATAGTTTCATGAATGACGAGCAGCATGAAATTCATGAAAATATGTATGGAAGATGTCATTCTTCTTAATTAAGTTACGACACTTAATTATTGCAACAGAATAAGAGCTGAAATTTTTTGCCGGAGCCTGATATTTTATACAGCTAATAGAATGCAAAGTTATCTCAGTACCAATTAAGAGCTTAAATTTTATTCCAAGGTTCATAAGCAAGTATTCACATAACATATGCAAATACCTTAAAGTATATATGAGTGTGTTGTAAGGTATACATATATTTATACTGAGGTATATATAAGTATTTATACCCAGTTTTTACTGGGTATCACATACGAAAGAACTCATGCATATACAATCAAAATCAGCACGTTTGACAGTCGTTCAAGATGCGTCTACACACACACATATGCACGAGTACCAATATGAAGATATAATTCACTTCAAGAAACGAGGTGAGTACGTAGATACATTTGAATAGTTGTATACTGTATACAAACTTATACACTCGCTACAGCAAGGTACTTTTCATTCTGTACAATATATACTATGTCCTCCGGGTAATGTGTTCTCTCATTAAGGGCCCCGTCTAATGAGACTCTCGCTCGCGAAGCACATTAATACGATCGCAGAGGCATCGAGCTGTCTGTGTGTCTCAGCAGGGAAATGAATGTGTGTATGTGCATCTGCTTGTGTGAATACCATGTATATGTGTGTATACGTATACTCGAATAAATATCTGTACTTACAATAATGAAAATGTTTTCTATGTACTGCTTCATTGTGCATGAAAACACTACATCCTCGTATAATGCACTCTAAATAGCCATGAAAAGTATAGGAAACAGTGTATAAGAGACGCGTATGTTAAAGATGGCTATTTCATCATTCGAACGCTGCATGTAACGCGAGCTTTTTACAGCTAGGTGCCATACATCCAATGCAGTTTTCAGGCTTTATCTCTGTCATAAGCGTGGGAAATGATGTGGGCAAGATCGGTTTCTGAAAAAATGAATACCTAGTAAAAAACTTTCAAGAAATAATATTGGAAGGAAAGAGAAGCAATTCAAGTTCAGATGACTGAAAATTCCGTAAAAACACAGGAAGGTTAATATTGACTTGATCATTTCAAAAGGAAGTTAATTGCTTAGAATTTAAAGGATAAGAAATATGCTAACTTGTCTTAGCCATTTTATACCTAATTTGCTTGAACATCATATATAGTTTCTGCTCCAGTCGACAAGATTCTCTGCATTTCCAAGGATGTTAGTCGGTAATGTTGTTAGTTTTCAGCTGCAGCTATACATATAGCTAAGATAATCAAATTGTACACATGTATGAATATTACAAACTACGGTTGCATAAATTACAAAAATATACTTTGTCCATAATGCATGTACATCTAGTGCTATATTAGTCGAAAATGAAGACCTGAGGGCTATTTGGTCCGTATATTGTATACGTAATAACTGATG
>JACJUY010001797.1:22272-36355 GCA_014220935.1 Platorchestia sp. MABIK
ATCAAATTATTCATTATTGTTAATTTGTTAATCATCGATAGTAGAATAAATTTTAAATTAATAGATTGTTATGCATTGTAAATTAATATAGATCAATTCCTACATAAAATTTTGGGCGAAAATATAAGTACTTCAATGTGTATATTTTATTTCCTAATACTGGAATTTGAAAATATTCAGCAATAAAATAAACTACGTTTTTAAATTTTTGTGCACATGTGCTGTAGGCTCAAGCAGGCAGTGCACCAACACATCTGTGTTAATAAGTGTGAACCCATGTATAGAGTGCTAAATACGCATTACTCAATCGCATTACTCAAATCGCATTACTCAATGTGATAACGATTCTAATCTAAACCTACTCACATCCTCCAGATGATTTGATCGTGGAAAATTACGATTAGTTAAACACTGCAGTAAGATATTGCTTTCAAAAATATTGAAAAGGTATTATTCACTATTTTGCGGACATTGAGTGGCATGTACTTCGCAACAGCAGAGGATTGACACAGTGTAATGGAAAATTTTATAGCTCTGTAATTGTCTTTGATGATTTAGATACATTTTAGTTTTTTTCATGGTTCGTTAAGTTGAATCTTTATTAATTTCGTTTTGCACCCTCGAGATTATAGTCCGAACAAATCCGAATGTCATCACAATGTCGGTGCTGGATGAATTTCTTTGAAACGAGCTGCATAGTGGCACAAAACTGGGGTAAATGTTATGTGTCCTAAGTACTATGCTGTCTAATTAACTTTGCTGGGTTGTGCACAGTTCAAGTGCTTATTTTGGTTCTAATTTTAATTTTTTTTTTTGAAAATAGTACATTTTCAGTCTTACATTATTAAGACACGAGTCATCTTTTCTATGCGCGTGATGGCGGAATTTTGGCAGGACACTACAAGACTCTGACGTTTTCAAATATCTGACTGCGATAGATTTTTTCACAAAAAGATTGCAACGTATTGTCTGATAATAAATATCTGACTAGCGACAACAACAATTTAATATGTTTGACAATGATATTCGGACCAAAGACTGCGATTTAATATGTTTGACAATAAATTTTTACGAAAGACTCCTATATTTAACGTTTGTCGGTAAATTTTGAGGAAAGACTTCGATTTAATACGTCTGACAATGATATACTGACGGAAGACATCGATATAACGTACAATGATATTCTGGTGAAAGGCTATAGACTATTTATTAAGACTTGTCACCACAATCAAGGGGAAGACCGCAGCAATACATCACGATGCAGACACTAGCTGAACTGCTCGACGCAATGCAGGGCCTGAGACGAAATTAAGGGAACAAGTTTATTACATACGGCCCCAAAGTCGCATATTATGCAGAGCATTTCCTCCACATGGGGCATACTAATATCTTGGTGAAGTACTCACGTGAAATGATTATAAGGGATACATAATTAGGTAGATAGGCTCATCGTCCTGTTAAAAACTCTCACTCAGAAAGGCCTACAAGGCCTACTTTTTAATCATTTTTTAGTACAGTTGGACAGTGGAATGAGATTGGCTGGAAGAATTATTTATCAGATTTGGAAGCATGCAAAAACAATTTTCTGTGTTCTTCATGAATAAATGCGGTTTCTTATCACACTGCAAAAGTTTAAATACGTTCTGTGACTCGCCTAGCAATAAAATAATTATATAACTAGTGTGCAAGGCCCGCCAAAAATGACGGGATTTAATACCTTTCTTGTACAAACTTTCCTGACGTGGATGACTAACAAATATATCTATCCTAGCAGTACCCGTGCTAAAAAATATTATTGTACTTACGCACAAGTGAAACTCGTATCACAGATACGGAACATTATGGCTATCTTCATTAGCATGACAGAGAAATGGAAGAAGCGGGATAAAAACAAATAAACCATGGATATTGTTAGGTTCGAAAAGGGTTAGGTTCCTGTTAGGTTTATTAATTAAAAAAATTTGGAGAGTGAGTCAATAATTATTATTTCATTCGTATCTATCAATATTGCCTTCATTTTTAGAATCATCAAAGACATCATTATTGAAAATCGTTACAATTACTTGTAATTACCATTATCTTGATTTTTAAAATAACATGCTAAATATTTAAGGGCCCACTCCGCTTTATATTTTCCCCGAAATAATGGTGCTGCGTATCCAGCATACGCGCAGACAAGATATATTTGTTGGTCTGCAGTCGCTAACCGACGCCCTTCCGCCAGCTCTTCCCCTGAATTGATCTATAATTAAGGGTAGTGAAGTCTTGCAGCGCATGGTCCCCTCATTACATATAACACTATTCATTTGCACTCGTTTAGACAATTTCGTTCCGACATAAAACTTTGAGTCGAAGTCTTCTGATACTTGCCGAAGCTCTGAGATGTTCGCCAAAATTTTCCGCACATAATCAAGCTTCGGCAACTGAACGATCGTTTCTGAGTTTCACTTGCACATTTCTTCGTTTTGTGCGGCCGAATTAAATAAAATAGTCATTTGCCACCGTACAGAGAAGTATGAAACTTGTTTCGTCGTATCACAGCCATTTTTTAGCTTTCCAGCCGCAATGGCGTCCACTATCTCCTATCAAAATGATATCAAATCCCGCCCTTATCGCTGCTCCGCCTAGCCATTCCCGCCCTTAGCCTAGGCTCCTCCTAAGGCCCAATCCTACAAAAAATGATCCATTAATTCGCTTATGTTTACGTGAAATACAGATAAAAAACAGCTTTTGACATCAAATACTTTACACTGAGTTTCAATAAAAAAGCAGTAACTGTTCAAATTGCAGGAGAAGTTGTAATAAAGGCGGTAGACGAAGATGCTATTGCTAATAGCCGATTAGCGCAATATTTGTTTGATATGGCGACATGTGGCAGTAAGCCTTGGGCCAAGGCCTCGGTACGGCACACAGTTGGTGTAAGATCTACCTCGAGTGAGGAAGGTACTCAAGCCAAGCTTAAATTAACCGTAGCAACATCCTTCCAGTTCGGTTGCTTGTTCAGTTCCTGCCCAACTTATCTGCCTGATATAAATCCACTTGTGCGAGTTGACCGTCGCTCTACTTCCGCTAGTCTGTTTACATGGAGACTTGAAATCCTGAACTTTACCTGGCGGTTTGGCCCTGATAAATGACCAACATAATCCTGATCGCGGCGAGTTGTTGATACGCTTCAGAAATTATATTCCTTCTTAGATTAACTTATGTTTAAAAACTCTTTACTTTTGAAGAAGCAACTTTATCGCTTGGCTAACTGAAGATTGAAGCCGAATTGAAAGTCTACGATTTTAAGTAAATTATTATTCCTCATAAGTGATACTTGAAAGCTCTTCTGTGAACGGGAAGAAAGTGAAACTTACTGCAATTTTGCACGGATTGGAAAATAACGGAATTGATTGCGCCATGGAACACACAGAGATGGAAGACGACACTAGAATGGTGAGTAGATCTGTCAAGTTCTGCATTTATCTCCTCCTTTGCAATTACTTGACTATTGTGTATATGCGTCCTTTAAATACGCTTAGAAGATGACATTTCTGTGTGTTCTAAGCTCAAGTAATTTGCTAACTGTATCGGTCTCATGTGAAAGGATTGATTTAAGAACTGAGTTTTTTGACGATAAATGTGCATTTTCGCTTCTGCTTGAAATAAAGATAATTCAAATTTGATTAATTGCATGTTGGAGTGTGATGGGTCATTCATTGGTTTGCATTTTTATGAAGATCGTTTACTAATTTTTACATTTTTACGACTCCAAATTTATCAATTACCAGGAAACTAAAACTGTGCACGAATGTCTTCGAGTTTTTGAATCAGGTTAGGGCAAAGGTAAATAATATTTTGCGAGTAAAAATTTCCAATTTACCAATAGCCAGAATTAAAAGATTTTAAAGCCACAAGAACATCCAATAGGTAATCGAAGCTAGGTTGAAATGTCAAATTTTCATCGACTTCGAAGCGTACCCAAATTAGAGCGCGTAGCCACAATAGACTTCTGTAACCTCGGAGAATGTATCGAATTGCACCGCTTTTCATGTGCGACCAATCCATTACAAGACGACCATGAAATTTAGAAGTAGTGGCCTATAATCTCGTAATTATCAAGGCAATTGTCTGACTGAAAATGAGCATCTGAGCGTGAAAACACATGACAAATTTCTTAAGCTGTTTCAGTGCCAACAGTAATAGCAATGCCCTGGTGCAGTTTCTTGTAATACTACATAGGGATAGTTGATGTTTGGTGTTTTAGCAACTTTAGCATTTCAAGTTATAACGATCAACCATATGCATTGGTAACGCATTTTATAAGAAGTATCACTCGGAGAGATGGGAGTTTTTGGACTATTGACTTACTGGGAGGAATAGTCAAATGACCTATGAAAATTTGGGTTTGCTTTGTGCGAATACGTACTACATTCAAGGAGTTAAGATGTGCTTTCATGCTTACTATCCGAATCACTTTGTTAATAGGTCTTTCACATGCTTCATGCCCTGTAGCTTGTGTTTTTCATTATACGTGTGAAACTTGACAAAGAATTTTTCTAAATAATTTTTAATGTACCTTAGGTTTCAGTGAAGTATCTATTGTGAGTAGCATCACCAAATTTTATCGGTAAAATGTTGAACACTAAATTGTGAAATTCATTTTATATCAATGTGGAGTATCGTTATGAATGCATGTTTTTATCTGATTTATGCGCCAAAATCGACTCTCTCGTCAGTAAATTTGAAAATTGGTACAAGTCACAGTTTTAATCTGAAATTTATAACTTGTATGAATCAAATTATTAAAGTAAAAGTTCGGTTATACAAGACGGACTACAATATTGCAATACTTGTAGTTAAATACCGCGAAGTTACTCTGTTGAATTCAACTAAAAATTTTTTGTGGTACCTACTTTAAAATGTTTTTATGCACTTCGTCAGTTTCCTGCTCTCTTTATATGATGTGACCTCCGTACACCTGCGTCCCTCACATGTGGTGTCTCCATCCAGCCCCGAGCGTGGAGGTGGGGCGATATCAGAGACTTCAACGGGCATGAGATCGAGCTGTAAAAGGTGCCGCTCTTATTCATCTAATTTACTTTGTGTATCGTTTGCTGGATGTCATAGGCACGAACACAAAAATTTCACGCTCCCGATTTTGAATGAGCTCGAGTCTATACGGTGCCACTCGAATTTTACACTAATCTCCCTCAGGGGGATAAAACTATTGTATTTATGGGAATTAGCGCTCCGCGGGAGGAAAATATGAGGTCCTAGCTTAGAGTTAGGTAGGCCTTCTTTTTGTTGAAATAAAAATAATTCTTGTTTTGTTTACGACCATCTTTTTTCGGTTCACTGTTCTGATTTTCACCACGTCTGACTTTCTTCTTCAACTTTTATCGTGTTTCATAACCTTCCGTTTTATCTTATTGTTTCTATGCACTCGGGTTTGCGGGAACACCTTTTGAGCATAGATTCCATGTTCCCTTAACTCCATCCTAAATTGTGCCTTTATCCTTCCTCTCTTTGAACATCTCTGTTATGGTAAAGAGAGGCTAGCACTAATTTATACTCAATCAATCTTACACTAATCTATTTATCTACTGGGTTTGACTTGAGCTGAAGCTGTTTCGTTGCTCGTTCGTAGGATTTGACCGCTTCGCACAGCAGAAATTTTATTATGAATTGGATTAATTGATTCGAATTGGGATGATCATTAATTGCCCGAGTGCAGATCCTATTGTCAAAACACGATCACATATTCTCCCACAGCCTACATACATAATCTTGAATTACACAGTTTGCACTGCGAGTAGAAATCTATGGTATTAATTTTGAGACATTTTTTTCTGAAAATTTATTAAGTTTAATCGAAATGCCAATCGAAACTGATAAGCTGAAATGTCAACTCAAATATTTTTGTTCCACGCTATCCAGTAAAGAATCTGGTCTCCGTTACGTTAGCAATCATTGTTAATCATGTTATCTCGTACAGTGTACATGATTAATTTAAATAATTATTTGCCATGAAGTTAGATAAAACAATAAAAGGCTGTTACCGGAGAGGGTGATCACAACGTTTTACAGAGAAATATTAATGTCATTATCGTGAGTTCGCATAAGTTTGTGGCACACATTTTTTAGTGGTGAGCCTTCATGATTCCAGTAAGTTATCATACTCTTTACAAACAGCCCGCTAAATCCACAAGCTTCGAACGTAGATGAAAACATTTGATCTTTTTTTCCTACAACGGATCATAAACATGTTTTTGTTCTCCAGGGGAAAAAGTATAGAGACACAAAAAGTGACGTATAATTGCACGTCAGAGAGGCATGCGTGGTGACTTGACGTGCACCCTCATTCCTCAGTCTGCCTCCGGTCAGTCCGGTGTTTCTGGTTCTTGTGGGTGTGCTCAGTGTTGATCAAATTTATGAAACGATCCGAATTTACGAAGCGACTCAGTCTCATGCATGAAATGGAAATGACAGATGATTTTGAGGTGTGTGGTTCTCTGTGAAAATTTTTTTGTGAATGATTTTCTTGCATCGTTGGAGCATTGAGCTCATGTTTCGACTTTTTACACCTTCGTTGATGAAGGTGGGCTACGAAATTTTGTGTTTACGTCAGTATGTACATTTTACATATTTTTTTTCTTCATGGACAATATTCATAATAACATTTACTGTTTTTTACAGTATCACGTATAAATATATTTGCTTAGGCTTGTAATATTTGAGTGTTTATTCAAATTGCATTAGTATACCTTAGCAGTTTGAATAAATATTGAAGTGAAATTTGCAGTTATTATTTATTGCAGTTTGTTATTGTTGAAAGTGAAGGGTTAGTTCACTTGCAATTATTGTACAATACCTCTTTCTTAATTCACTCACAATCTCTCTCTCTCAATTAGGGTGGAAATGTGTTGAAGTATTTTTTTGAAGCATCAAAATATAACGTCATGAAAATTACGATAACTGCTCATTACAGGATTTTCACATTGTTACGTCAGAATTTTAGTAGATTATTGAACGATTATTGCACTGTTATTGAGAGCAACATTATAAAATTGTTTTAGCAATATTAAATGAAAGTTGTAGCGTTATCGAAGGTGGGACGCAAATAAACAGAGGTTCATTTCAGGAAAGTTTTATGATTAAATTCGCTTATTACATTATAATGAGTCGAATCTAGTTGAACTTCGAAATACGGAATTCCATTCATCTTGTTAGGACGTGACATACGAGACGGCATTTGTTTGAACAAATATATTTGTCTCGTGATATAAAGTTGTGCATCATGGGAACAATGGGATGCCATATCTCCACTTCATTGTTGTAATTAAGGAGTGTAGGGTTTATTCGGATAATGATTTAATCTAAGAAAAGTGACAATACGGTTTGAGTGACAAATACATTATAAGCAACCATGGTTGGTATTAAATGCGAAATAAAGTGAAATATCGTTTGTCACATTATACCCATTTTGGCCTTATATCTCCGTAACTCTGTTCTGATTTCATCAGTCATATTACGTTTCAATCTTTTTCCTTCAACTGTTTCCATCTCGCAGCATTTTTTTGCATTGAATGCAAAAAATATCATTGATGTGCATCTGTCTTCACTCAAGTTATGGTTGTTCTCAACACGAATTGTCGTGCTCAATGAAATGTATGGTGAATCTTCGTGTTGTGCGTATCAGAGTGTGTCACTCTGTGCTGGAATGTGAGCCTTAGACCGAGCTTAACGTTTTTTGTGCGTTCATTACAATAGGTTCTTGATGGCATCTCAGATTTCGAAGTATGGTCACTTCTGAGATGTTTCTGGCGACTTAAATTTTTAGCCTTGTGATAATTTGCGGATTGCAAAATGTTTTTTGAATTTTGAAGTATTTCGTGGCGAGAATTAAAGGTTCCTTTTGATATTTCTAGTCGATGTTATTTGATTGAATTAAATATGGTTGATGTAGCGTAAGTTTGAATATTGTCTTGAAATCTTGACTTGGCAAAAAATTTGGATTTTTGAATAATAATACATGAAATATTTTCAGATAAAGGTTTTTTAATAGGGAATTTTTCAGTGTCGGGAAATTTTCTATCAGAGGAAAACTCATTTTTTGACTACGGGCAGTTATTTAATATTAAGCGATGAGACAAGGAACGATTTCCAGGTAGAATATTTCGTGTTTCTCGATTCCGAAATGATATCAGAGTTGCCGATCTTTTTTGAGCGTCCAAATTTTATTGAGTCTGAGAGTCTTTTTTCAACTGATTATTTTGTTTTAAAGTTCCATTTTAAAGCAGGTGATTCCACTAGTTGTACATTTTTTTCACGATAAAATTTTAAACTCAATTTAAAAAAATTTAAAACTGAAACACATCACGTTCTGAGAAATGTTAATATGAAAAAATATGAGAGTGAGGATAATGTTTTTGTATTGAAGACATTCCTGAATAAAGATGAGAATTTAAATAAATTCACGAACGGCTTAACTGTTCACAAACAAAATTACTTCTTAAGTCAACTTTTTTACTGGGCTGCTTTTCTTTTTTTCTACACAGAAATTATCATACCTTTCCTCAGAATAGGTCCGATTTATCGATCGAGTGCTAGATTGGGAGGCCTAAAATATTGTGGTCAGCAAAATATTTCCTATCGATTACAGCCTAAGAATATGCAGCGCCTACTTACGTAGAAGCGACCCTCTCGTGTAGGCCGGAGCCTGATAGGCTCAGTGAAAATAAACCTATCTTCCCGCTGCTTTGCTTCAATGATCAGAAAAGTCCTTCATTAAAATGCTAATTAATTCGTTGGCTTTTTCATGGCTTTAAATATCGTTTTCGTACCATTATGAAAGCGAGCGAAGCGATTTGGCCTCTCAGATAAGCTGGCTAGTCCTGAGTTGTTTGCTCTGATATAGTTTAGGGCGACATCGAACCGGTTCCATTAGACTCATTCATTCGTCATGCTTATTCGGATCATCCAATCTCGGCCTTATATATACGAGGCCTTTTATTCCAGGTCTACGTCGCGCCAGGAGTAGCGTTCAAAGACACCAGTAATGTTCAAAACAAACGCTCGAATGTCTAAGCCGTTGCGAATCACTAGATGTGTGTGCATCGCAGGCACAAGGATTTAAAATGTACCTGCGATTGATGTAAAAAAGATATCCTGTTTGCTTTCAGCAAACCGCACCTGAATCAGGTTGCATTACCCAGTATAATGGCTTTGATTTTGCTGCTAGAACTGGGCTTTTACATCCTTTTCTCACAGGACTTGAGGTTGGCTTGTGTTCCTGCCCCAGTTTCTATGCAAGTGCACAACTTGCATGCCATGTTCGTAATCATCTTGGGAATGAATATATAACGTTGTTGCTTGTGCCTGATTGTCACTGTACCTAATAAATTTAACGTTCAATACCTTCAACGGTCTCTATGCAAACTTTTATGCTAAGCTTTGCAGCATGATTGCAGCTATTTACGGCAAGTTCAGCAACGTTCGTTGCAAAGTCTCCTCGAAGGATTAGTTTTATTAGTTTGTTACGTTATTACCTTACTTTATTTGTTGTTTCCATTTCTTTTGTGTAACAGGCCTGCGTGCAGTTGAATTCATGTACGCGTATGTTTGGTAAATTTCTCGTGTACTTCATTGTTATATTTTTGGTCGTGATGACATGCAAGTTACTGTCGAAATAGTCAGAGTGCGGAGCAAGGGATAAAGCCTAATTATTCCAGCAGTAAATAAATTACATCTCGAACATTTTGTTCCACTGAGACCGTATGAGACGTTTGTGTAGACACGTCTTGAAGCTGTGCTGTCGTCCTTGTGTTATACAGGATACTGTTGTGCAAACTTCAATGTATACAAAAATTATCAGCCGCAGATATTGTCTTCTGGAGAACGTGAACCAAGAGTTGAATTGATCGATGATCAAAATTCGTTTTTTTTCCGTGAACATTGTGTTGGCGTTAAAATTTACAGTCAATGATGCAAATAAAATTTACAGTCAATTTAAAGTAGTACAATAAATTTTGTAACGTGCTATTCTCTAATTCTGATACGTTTATAGAAAAGTTCTACTGTCTTTCATCTACATGTATTTATACACTGATTTACTCACCCCGTAATTTGCGTCAAGTCGTTCAACTATTTTGAACCGGCTACATTTGTCCAAATAGTTTCTCATTAACTAAAGATCCTCACGGCTCACAAGCACCAGCTTTTTTTATAGCTGACCTTGACATTGACGTAGCCGGCAAGCCGCCAATCAGCATGAGGCGCGCACCAGAGGAGATAACCACCTGGTGGTCTACTGGTCCGATTCAAATAACGCTGCGCACTTAAATTCCTGCTCAAAAAAGGACGTTTATGATGGAATTTAGGTACACAAAACCGGAGCATTTCAGATACATGATTATACCGAGTGAAGGTAACCAATTGTGTACGAAGATGTAAATCGCACATGAAAACCTTGCAAGTCAAACTCAAACAATACAAATTCTGTCAAAATTTTTATTTGAAGCAAAAAATTCTCAGTGCCGATGTGCCTCTCAATCATGCTTCTTTCCTGTCATAGTCCAACATCGTTAATCTCTGTCGAGAATTCGAACCCTGTGAATGTGCTGTAGGAATACAATGTACGTAAAGTGGACATTGTCGGTACCTGAGTGTTGGAATTTGCTCTGCCTTAATTAAACTTGACATCCTGCACGGCCTGCTCCGTGAGGTCACCTTAGCCTTCCCGATTGTACTATATACGGTAGGTAGCTAACTATCAGGCGGGGCTTCTCTGATTATGACGTAAAGTTTAATGATAGCATTTAATTCGATTTGTTTATTGAATCCTCATAAGTCTTCGTGAACGAAGGCTGCCGTGAGGTAAACTTCATTTAAAAGGGATAAAATTATTCATGCCAATTTTCGGCTACTGGCTGTTGCCTACTACTCGAACGCGTCGAAGATTATCTAATTCGTTGTGTACCATTAAGCGGTGTGTAACATAGCCGCTTGAGGTTAAAAATATTTTTCCGATGTCAACTCCAGAGTAATGAAGTTTAAGCCAATGTGGAAAATGAATTCGAGTTCGGAGCTTTGATTGGATCAGGTTTGAAGTATAGATTCACACAATTAATGGAAACCAAATCAACCGAACTAATAGATTGAGATAACCACTCCAGATGGGGATTTTGGACACATGTTGCTGGCTCACTTCTCAACCTGACACCAATTCCTCTTGCATTGGAAACTTTAGCAAATGCTACTTAAAATTTTTTCTTTTGAGAACCAACGGACCATTGTTGTAGTGACGTTTTAAAGCTATGCCGTCGTTACGCCAGTGCCGCAAGCCAGTCTGACGTTACAAAAAATCTGGAAGATTTTCTTTTTGATAAGTGCATCTGTACAAAACCAAGAACTGGTCGAATCTTATATTTCTATGTTAATTCTGAACTTTTTTAGTGGTGCGATAGAATTTTATTTCATTTGAAATGGTTTCCGTGTTATCGCTTTGTTACTCCTGTGTGGAATTGAAATTTTACGCTTTAGGTTACGAACGTAAAAACTTTGAGTTCGAGTGGAATCAATCTGATACGAGCTATTTATTTGTTGGCACTTCTCTTGATAGGGCAGATTTTTATCACATTTTCAAACGGTGGATGGAGGCAAAATCAGAACACAAAAAATTACACCGTTCAAGTAATAGATAACAAAAAATGAAATCTCTTCAAAGAAGTAAACCCTGGGAGTGGAATAATTTCTCGTACAAATTTATACCTATATAAACATTTTTTCACCGAATAAGTAACTACAACTAAGGGATTACAGAAGCAAATTAAAAATATAGTACGACAGCTAACGTACAAATGGATCAGACAACTGACTCGTGCCGCCTTCCTGTTTTATTTTCCTGATTCCAAGCCGTTGGTTGAACTGAACTTTTACGTTGCATGAGACTTCAAAATTTATTGCAAAATTGAAAGCTTTTAAACAGTGGCTGTACGTCATAGACTAGAATTTCTTTCAGAAGGAATAGATTTAAATATTACTTCTGATAAATGAATTTACTTGTTGTTGAACACTTACAACGATCACTATGAGTATTTATTTCACTACACTGGCTATTAATAACTAATCCTCGAGGCTTACGCAAAGCTGCTCATTACGAGGCCTATTTCGTAAACAGTTTTGTGAAGCGATCTATTTTTTCACATGTTTGAGTGAACGTGCATTTCTTTTATTCAAGTTCTCTAATTAAATGAGTGAATGACTTCGATTGAAATTACTTAATTGATGAAAAACAGTGCACATGAAAATGAGCGTCGTCCTCGTTAATAAGTTTTCGGAAGCAAATGAAAATTGGTCTGGTGATGAACGCAGTGTTTGTGATAATATCCTTTCCTCATGATATCGATTAAATTACGGCCCAATGATAGGACAGATTGGGAACTAAAAAATAAATATTTCTAACCGTATGTTTGAATCATTTTCGACCAAATGTTTTGCGTCGGTTCTGAAAAGATAATTCATATCGTTTCTGACTAAATGGTTGATATCGTTTCTTACTAAATAATTTGATATTATTTCTGAGAAGATCATTGATATCGGTTTGAGAAGATGATTGATGTCGTTTTGAGAAAATGATTGTAATCGTTTTGAGAAGATTATTGATATCGTTTTGAGAAGATGATTGATGTCGTTTTGAGAAGATGATTGATGTCGTTTTGAGAAGATGATTGATGTCGTTTTGAGAAGATGATTGATGTCGTTTTGAGAAAATGATTGATATCGTTTTGAGAAGATTATTGATATCGTTTTGAGAAGATTATTGATATCGTTTTGAGAAGATGATTGATATCGTTTTGAGAAGATGATTGATATAGTTTTTTATAAGATAATTGATTTCGTTTCTGACAAGATGATTGATATCGTTTCTGACAAGATGATTGAAATCGTTTCTGACAAGATGATTGATATCGTTTCTGACAAGATGATTGATATCGTTTCTGACAAGATGATTGATATCGTTTCTGACAAGATGATTGATATCGTTTCTGACAAGGTGATTGATATCGTTTCTGACAAGGTGATTGATATCGTTTCTGACAAGATGATTGATATCGTTTTTGACAAAATGATTGGTTTCATTTCGGACAAGGTGATTAATATTTCTGACGAGATGATTAATATTTCTGGCGAGATGATTAATATTTCTGACAAGATGATTGATATTTCTGAAAAGATGAATGATATTTCTGACAAGATGATTGATATTTCTGACAAGATGATTGATATTTCTTACACGAAGATCGATATCATTCCTGACAAGATGACTGATATCAATTCAGACCGTACGATCACTGGCATTTCCGGCGACTGGATTGTGATCACATCTGAGCACCAGGCCGATATCACTGCAGCCGAGCGCCGCCTCTCACCGTCACACTGCCTCCTTCACAAAGGCCTCCGTTGTGCCGGCGTCGCACGATCGCTCTACAGGTGATCTGTGCGATGCGGAGCTATGACAAGAAATGAATTCTGCCTCTCATTAGCACGTAATTTTTTGCTCGAATTTGAGATCGTTTGGTGCGGTCAGATGAGGTCGACAACGCCCTGGCGAGGCCGGGTCGAGCAAACAATTGCTGGGGACCTTGTTTGTGTGAGATGGTACCGTTTTTTTCCGATAATCTGGAGGGATGAATTGGAGACACAGCGGGTGGTGAAGCCTGATCCATCATCACTAGCTAAACACGTCAGGGCGGCGCTGTGGCTGCCCTGTGTAGTGTACGTATGATGTCCTGTGTATTGTTCTGTATAATGTACCGTGTATTATATACTGTCCAGTGTACTGCCCAGTATAAACCCAGTCTGTATATACTGAACTGATCGTATTGCAGCGATATGCAATGGACGATACCTGAAGAGACTCTGCCCCTCAATATTCAATTTTATTTAATTAACACATTATAGTAAGTTTGATTACATATTATCATTGTAATTTGCGGTGATTATGGTATTCAATTTACGTCGATTATGGTATTCAATTTACGTCGATTATGGCAATTTACGTCGATTATAGCAATTTACGTCGATTATAGCAATTTAC